>JAJOOR010012267.1:0-34410 GCA_036250505.1 Solanum acaule
CCGACATAAAACCACATGAGCTAAATGTGGAGTCCGATGTATATGCCCCATCGAGAGGACCCAATATACCCTGCCAGAGGTATAGAGGCATGCTGGCGTGATCACTAAACTGATGTTGCCCACAGAGGGGACTTACACCTACGTGGGTATGCTGAACCTTAGTCGAACTCGGTATTATGCTACTCCCAATGAATTAAGTGGTTAACTGGTTATGACTGAATTTCTGTAAAATACTGGATAGCTCAAAATTGAACATGCAAACTGAGAATGCAACAATTAATCAGATAATGATGCATTAATAACTGAGGCATGTATAACTGAATAACTGAGATATCTGACCTAGCATGTGTAATTCAAGAACTAAAGAAATACATAGTTAGGGTTCTGAAATTCATGCAAGAAACTGAGAAATAACATGATAATCTGATTTGGAACATTTAAATTACTAATTCCTGATGATCTGTTGAAATTCTAGAAACCCAAAGTTTGTTCATAATCATGGAATCAAAAATATGACTGAACTCTAGGGACCTAATTGGCGAAAGGAACCCACTAGTAAAATCCCACATACTTGGTGACGAATTTCATAGAGAAATCCTTTGATTTCTAGGCTAGAACTGAAGAAAACTTGTTGCGTTCTTGAACTAGGGTTCTTGACCTTTTTCTCCTCTCTTGCATCTAATTTTCTAAGTTTTGATTAATGATTTGACTTGGATAAGTTATAGTTTCTAGGCTTAAACTGACTAAAACCTCATGATTTAGGGTCTAAACGACATACGTTAGGGGTTAAACGAAATAGGAAAAGACCAAAAGACACCTGACTTAAGTGCTATCGGAGTGACCGACGGACGGGACTGACGGGCCGTAGGTCAATCGACGGTCCGTAGATTGGAGTCGTCGGTCGAGTCTGCCTGACAGGGCTTCACTAAAACGAGCATAACTTTCTACTCGGAAGTCGGATTTAAGAAAACTTGGTGGAGTTGGAAAGAGGATTCAATTATCTATCATATCATAGCTAATGGGACACATAATTCCTTTTGTGCTAAGATTTATGACCATCTGAAGTTGACCCAATCATAATTTTCAGATAAACTGGCTGCTACCCTCACCTACGGTCAGACCTACGGACCGTACATTGAATAACGGCCCATGGTGGTCAATCGTCAATCGGGACTAAAGTTGGGCTTTAGGGGCATCGATCCACGATCACAAACCACGGTCCGTGACCTAACCTACGTACCGTAGGTCCGGGCGTGGGTCAACACTTAGCCGAATTTCTGGCTCAGTTCTGGGGGAGGTTACTGACACGAACCACGGACCTGCAGGACAGATCGTGGGTCCTCCTACGGTCCGTGGATGGTGCCCATGAGTGCCACCTGCAACACCAGAAATCTGCTATCTGGTCTATTTTCGGATATGAGGTGTTACACATAGCCCTCGACATATTGGGCTATTTGAAGTTCTTGACAATGTAGGGCTAGTAGTGTATAGGTTAGTTTGCCACCAAGTTATTTATATTTCATTCAGTGTTCCATGCATCCATGCTAAAAAGGTACCACGGGATGGGGAGTACATTATCAAGTGAGACTTAATAGTGCTATACAAGGATCTACAATATGAAGAAGAGTCAGTTGTTATGCTTTATTATGATGTCCAAAAGTTGAGAATAAAGGAAATTAGATTGGTAAAGGTTTGATAGAAGCATTATATAGTTGAGTAAGCTATTTGATAAATTGAGGAGGACCTACGGGACAAATATCCTCATTTGTTTGAGGAGTCGGGCACTACTTTCTTCTTGACTTAGCCCAGTTATTTCTTGTGTGATTGTTCGGGAACGAGCGATGAGGAAATTAGTATCTATTGTAACAACCTGTCATGTCATTACGAGTAAAAAAAATAGTCGGTACATGCTGCTATAGTGGGATAAGTTGTTGTAAATGTAGGAAAAACCCTAAAATTGCCCATATTCACCCAAGAACGTTTTGGATAAGAAAAAGGGTGATCTAAGGCAAATTTAACAGCTTTTCATGAGGAATTTTCGTAAAGGTAAGCAATCTTATCGCCTACTTTTGTAGTTCAAGTTTTAAGCCTTAGAGAAGATATTTGTGATCGGGGGGGGAGGGGGATTGAATTCATCCTAAGGTAGGGAAAATGTGGATTTTTGAAGATTTTAGGGTGTAGCACCTTGGGTTGTTCTTAAAAAAGGTAATTTTTTATTTTATTTACCATAAGGCACTAATGTAACCATGATGTTAGTAAACCTAGGTGAACTAACAGTGGGAAAGACATATATTAGGTGGGAGAATCATGAGGTTGGCCTAACGTTTGGGATTATTATATAATTTGAAAATATTTAGGCCATTTGTGATTGATTTTGTATTGTATTATTATTTTACGCCAAAAATAAACTAAAAACTTCACAAAAGGAGATAAAGTCCGCGATCAAATTTCTGCAGCATTTGCTTCGCCCCAAATAGGCTAGGTTTTCTTAACGGAATAGTAATTAGACCTATATTCTATTTCATAATATTCTTGTAGATGGACGGGAGATTTCATGCATAGTCTTTCAGGCACGGATTCTGAATGGCTAAAGGTTGTAGTTATTGCTATTAAGCCGAGGAAAGATAATGACTAAGGGTTAGGTTTTCTAGTTCTTGATTGTTAACGTTGAGTTTTCTTGTTGGGGTGGTTTGATGATGATCGTAGGTTAAGTGTTATGCAATTTCTAGTTACCATTTCTAAGACTTGTGGATTAAGGAAAACTGAATAAACGGGAAGAGTATTAATTCATGAGACTATAGAGGCTTTTTTCCAAGGAATGAATTTGTACTCATAATGGGTCTAGTATTGGGCTATTGATATATAGGTGTATATAAGTAGTTGTGTGTTCATATTGACTAATCCATGTGAAATGCACGTGTAATTCATGTTTAGGAAATAAATGTTGAATGTGAATTCACTTCATGTTGATAATCTCATAGAATAAACCTATTTAATTTACTTGTGGCTCCCAGTGGGGTTGTTCACTCTAATTGTGATTGTGCATGCTATTTGTCATTGCTGGTTGACTCGGGTACCACGCCAATATGAAATTGTCACGATCCAAAGTATACCTTAGACGTGACATGCATATAAGACCCCGAGAGGCCCTACACAAGCCACTTGACATACATCCAATAAAATAAAATATACAATAAGAGAGTTTAATTAGGACGTCTCATATCATGATAGAGAGTTTTATCAAAAATGTGGAATCATAACTATGTCTTGACAAGCCATTCTAAACAACATAAGAGTGGTTGGGCTATAAGTCATACATAGCGTACAAAGTCCGAAAACTAAATACATAAAAAAATGTAGCATAGGTAAAATAGCCCTCAGAATATGAGGACTCACTAATCTTCACAGGAAAACAAACTACTAGGCACGAGCGAGAGGATAAAGAGCATCAGGCCCTACATTATGAGACAATGTAGGCACAAGTATGCATTAGTACACATAATGTACTAAGTATGAGGAAAATATGCATAAACGTAGATATGATATCATAATAGGCTTAAAACATGTAATGCATGATCAATTCGAACATTTAAAACATTAGGAAAAGCATTATCTTAAGAAAACATGAAACAAGGACAATGCATTAGTACAAGGACATAACATAAATCTTTAAGGGAAATCATAGTTCTTTTTTGGGATATTAGCTTTAACCAACAATAGACCATGTGAGCTATAATATGTAATTCGATGTAACCCCACACTGAAAAGGAGATCTAATTACCAAGGTAGAATGATGTATCATATCATCAAGGCTATGTGGATCCACTAACTAGGTTATTTAAGACAATCCTATAGGGACATGTAGTTTGGGACTAAAAAGTGCTACTAGAGACTACCCTATTTGAGCCTCCACCTCAAAGTCCTCGTTGTGTTAAGTTAAATCCCAATGGAATTAGATAAAGTCAGTTATCAAAGCAAAAGATTAGGAAAGGAAAAATCGCAATACCAATCCAAATAATAAAGTCGTATAAGAGTAGCTTCTTTCAAAACCATGATTTCATAACTTTATTCATATAAAGACTTACCTTCTTAAGCATAAAAAATCATGATTTCCTTTCAAATTGTGAGAAAACTTTCACAAATCATGAATACTTAACTTAAAAGCATCCTTAAATCATAACTTCATTCTTTCATAAAATATGCAGAAAATCTCATATCAATTTATGATCATTGTTCATAGTTCATAGGTAAAATTCAAAGCAAAAAGCATGGGTCCGTATGAAATCAATTATAAATCATGTAATTAGGTTAAATCATGCAAAATAAGATAGAACAAAATCAATTGAATCATACTAAAAAGGATCTATGAAGATTTACATAAAACCCTAATTGAAGGGGAGATTGAAGTTCTTTTGGGATCCAATGGATGAAAGGAATCCATTGGTGAATTCCCACAACCTTGATAATCAAAGCCCAAAAAGCAATGGATATTGAGGCCTTGAATCCTTTAAAACTCTAGTTCTTCACCTTGAAGGTTAAGAGAGAATTAGAGAATTTTAAGTGAATGGAAAAAATTAGGCTTAGTTTTAAGAGTAAAAAAGGTTATACGGAAGTTATAGGTCCAAAAAAAAAGTTTAGGTTTCGGTGGGTAGGAAAGGACCACAACACCCTCAATTTAAAAACTACCGAAGTTACCTACGGTTTCGACCGGTAGTCTGTAGACCTTTCTACGCCCCATACTAGTCAATTATCGAATCACTTAGTGGGGCCTAAAATCTTGGGAAATTCCTACGAGTCAGTCCTACGAACTGTGACTACAGTCTGTAGATATTATCCGTAATCCTCAACTTTGAGTCCAAAATTTTACCAAGTCTGAATCAACTCTATGGGCATTTACTATGACATCTAATTCATCCTACGACCCATCCTGATCAATCATAGACCCAACTTTGAAAACTCAATTTTTTCTAAATCTCAACTTAGTTCCTACGAATGCTATCTATGACTCATAGATGCTCCTACGAACTGTAGATGGGTCTCATGGGTTTGAAGAAATAGCCAAACAAATGAAAGTTTTCCTTTCCAATTTGACTTTCCAACTTCGGTGTTATAGGAATATTAATGGTTGGTTTGAGTAACATATCGATACATAAAACTAATGGTTGGCTCAAATGCCACGGCTAGTATGTACTAATAATGATTTGCTCGGATACCATGCCAATACACTAACAGTTTGTGTGTGGGTTCTATGAGAGAGCTGAGTTTATTTATTATGTTATATTTGTGACATGTTAGTCCATGAGTAGCCAGGTTTGTGTTTAAATATTAGGATGGTTCTTGTGTAGACCATATTTACATGTTAAATACTTTGGATGATTTTTAGGGATCCCTGAGTGGTCCTGGTTACTTGAAAGGTGAGATGGACTCAGATATGAATTTGTGGGTTGGGTCGTTACACTAATAAAGATAAATTCTAGAAACTAGAACAATAGTAATCTCTAACTAAGTTACTATTTAAAATTTAGAGAGAATTAGTTGTTAAGAACTCATTGACCCTCTCCATTATTCTCCCTTAATAGAATGAATCTCAAAGAGAATAATGCCACAAACAATGGGAAGAAAGTAAAAATGTATGATAAATGAGTAAATATTAGCTAAATAACCCGAAATCAACAAATAAAATCAGATAGTTGCATGTTAAAACAATATAATATCAACCACTTAAATACTTAAGTAGTAGTCAATTAGTATTGTTCACCTTAATCTCTTAGTTAGTGGAATATTTAACAGTTTATATGAACTAACTTTAGGTTGGTCATTAATTGATAAACTATTTTCCAGCTCCCAATGATGCAACCTATGTGATAAATGAACATTGATATAGAGTTATATGTTTTTTATTTGACTAAGTCTTAAATAAGGCAAACTCATTTTAAACATGTTCATGGTTCTCTTTGCTAGAAGTGAAATATCTTAAAAATTCTCTATCATGCATATACCTGTAAAATGAATAGATAAGTTGGAATTAGTAAATGTGTTTCTTTCCCTAATTGTTACTACTTCAGTAATAAGGTATTTGAAATCAATAATTCTCTTCCTTTCACCCCTAAAATAATTATCCCACTATTTTTTACACAAATAGCAGTAGCACTAGGACCAGGGTTACCCTTGGATGCATTATCTGTGTTGCATATAAACTATCCAACAGAAGAGGGATTCCTCTCACAATCATATGTCATTAACTTGACTTTCATTCTTCCGAAAATCGTAACATATGAGGCCATTTCATAGATAAATTTTACAATAAAGGAAAGTTTAAGAAGATAAAGTTATGATTGGAATCACTTATATCATGAATTACCTTCTCATAAAGGAACTATCTACCATGAAGATTATTGTTTCTTATCTTCCATATAAACCATAATATCATAACAGGTACTATAACCATAATAGTCCTAACCTTCAGGCAGATTCTTTATTGTTCTAAAAGAATCTGACAAAAATCTTGTGTAACATTTTTATTACACATTTGGGAGGGACAATTACTAAATATTATTGAAAGTAATATTTTATAGTACACTACAAATTAATGTATCCTTACCACTGTGAGATATCATTTTTCCTTCCAAAGTTTGATGCTATTATTTCATCATTAAATGATATCATTATAATCAATCTACTTATTCTTTGCATGAGAGATAGAACATCTAAATAAGTAATAGAAAATTGACTTGTGGAAAAATTTGTGAATATGTCAAACTATCCTCATAATTGTGTACTAGTGTTCTCGTCCATATACCAAGCACACATATCTTCCATAAAAAATATTGATTGTAACTACTAGCCTCAATTTTGACATTCTTGAACTGTCAAAAGGGACCTCGATTTAAAAACTACTGAAGTTACCTACCGAAGATGCCGATGTCGATTTTAGATCTTGTTCCTATAGAGGAAATTGTTATAGACATGATCGAAGATGCCAATTTTAACGTTTCAATTTTAGATCTTGTTCCTACAGAGGAAACTGAGATAGACATGATCGAAGATGACAATGGAGTTTCAGGAGGATGTTGGATCCAACTCACAGTCCATGTATATATATATATTCATGACTATCAGAACAGACAGAGATCGAGATATATAGTATCTGAACAGATAGAGATCGAGATATATAGTATCTGAACAGACAGAGATCGAGATCATGTAAATATATATACCTATGAATAACTCGGTATCTAGGAGAATAAATCACAACGCGAGTGTAGTTCTCTGAATTTTGAACATCTTCAAGTGAAATGTAGGTGGCATAACCATGATTGACATACTTAGCCAAAGGAGTTAAATTCATAACTGGTAAGAGTTTGGAGGAGGCCAAAAAACAAGGCTGCAGAGAATTAATAAAGCCATGAGTCAAGCTTGTAGTAGCATTTGATCTTGTAGCAGGAGTAGCTTCTTTCTCAATTACGACACGTGATCATGCCCTAAACCCATCTAGGATCACTTTTCTCCCCACATTCACTGTAGTATCAATGAATCTTTTTATAATTGCTTCCTTTTGCTCAACTGAATTTTCCATGAAGATGTATGAGAGTCCAACCTTAGACCATCTGTCACACAAACCTTATATATACAAGTTTAATTATCATCATCATGATTATAGATACATATAAATAATTAAGCCAATAATCCATGAAGAAAAAAACATGAGTTTTTGTTGTGTTTGGTACGAAGGATAATGTTTTCTAGAAAAACTCTATGAGTGTAGAGGGTGGAAGGTAAGGTGTGGGGTGATGGAGATGGAAGCTACGGGGATACTAGAGGGTGAAGGTAAGGTGTAGGGTGGTGGGGATCGATGGCCGGATGTGTTGGACGGTAGGAAAAAGATAATAAACGTCAGTTATGAAGATTTGTTTTATTAGCATATAAATCATTTTTTTCAATGTTAAAAAAAAAGAGATTATCAAAAGTTTTGAATAACAAAAAAAGTGAAAACTATTTTCATTCGTATCAACCGCATCCTTGAAACGATGTTTAAGTTTGATAAAATAGTTCCCTCCAACCATTTTGGATCCAATTTTTCCCCATCAAATCACAATGAAACCAAATTCTTGACTCATATTTCTTCCAAACATAGCCCACACCTTAATATTTCTCTCCATTTATCTTCTCCTTTCCCGAAAAAGCATGTCTTCACTATTACGATTCGAAATCTCAAGTCATGATGACACCTACAACATTCCACCAGTGGGTAAGTCAACCATATCCCAGAATGTATAAACCTTGAATTCTTATCCCTTAGGAATTTCTAAATTTCTATTCTCCCAAATCGATTGAGAACCAAATTTTTCTGAGATTTTGAAATCTATATAAATCCATCAAGTCTGCACTATTTTAAATGAGGGAAGGGACACCCAAAAGGCTAGAATTTCCTTTACTTGACTAGGTTTCGGACACTTTGTCCTCAGCCTAATAGTTGTGAAAATTATTAACTTCTAAGCATTTTTCTTTATTTTGTTATTTTTGAGTTGAAACTCAGAGGTGGAATTGTTTATGGTTTTCTAAATAATTTGTGTGTTCAAAGTATTTTTTTTTATTTAAGCAGACGAGTTTAAACCAAGTTTCTGGCTCCTAAGATCATGTAATAATTTAGTATTCTACTTTGTCTTTTCGTTTTAAACATTGTTTTGAGACTTGAAATATGTTAAGATTTATGGTTAGTTTTAGTGTTTAACTGAGGAGAATAAGAACTGATTGAACAAGAAAAAGGAAAAGTGATTTCTATTGATAAATGAGACTGTATAAATACATCGCAGCTTAACTAAGATGATGTAAAGTAATGCTAAAAAAATGCTAAAATTAAGTTATTGTTTGCTGAAGTTGAGGAACTAATACTTAAAGTAACTAACAGAGTTTTCAACAAACTAGGAACTAGAAAATAGCTAAATTAAAGTATGTTTTGCTGAAATTGAGGAACTAATACTTAAATATAACTAACATAGTTTTAAACAAACTAGGAAACAGAAAATAGCTAAAATATAGCAATTTATTCTACTGTGCACTTCCTAAATATTCTTATTCCCTACATCATCTTCTAGCTTGAATTTAGGACATGTAATTCTAGAAGACAAATGTAACACTCCTCATGGCTCAAGAACTGCATTGTCCAAGTGTAACACCTCGAACTTTCATTAATTTTAGTTTTGGGTCAAATTCAAACAATCATATCTTTTAGAACATAAAGAGTTAGGTGAACCATGACCTATAAAACTGAAGGTCTTTGAGTCCTATTTCCAATGCCACCAAGTTTACTAAATTTCGAGCTCCGACTAAAAAAATATGACTGTTTGAGTGAAGCCTCTCTAGTTAAGACATTTCATCCGTTTGAGAAAGGGGTATTTTGGTCTTTTCCTTACCCCACTAGGCTTGGCCACGTTTTCTCACCTAATTTAGGAGTCTAATCAGACTCTAAGTTAATTTTTCAAATTCCTAAACACTTAGAATTTTAGGGCGAAGTTTCAAGAAGAGGAAAAGATGGGTTTTAACCGTTCATTCAATGGTTGAGAAATTTCACCAAGAACAATCGTTCTTTCGAGGGTATGTGATGTTTCTCATAGTACTTGTCACACCTCGAGCCTATACGCTGGACGTAGCCAACCCTTGAGAACCATCGTTGGTCCCTAAGTAAACCCTAGCCAACCCTTGGTCTGGCTCACTACTCAGTGGAAGACTTACTCAACAAAAGAAGAACTTCAACTGCAAAGATTTAACTCATAAGGTATCAACAACAGCTTCACCCAAAGTATGTCTTGAAATACTCAAAGTCTCAAAACATCACAAAGGAAATAGTTAAAGACTCTTCAACTAGTTCTGTCTATGAAGCCTTTAAATACTACGATAGATGTCGGGACAAGACCCACAACATCTTAACCAAACAGAAATATAAATGTGGAACCTACCAGAAAGCAACGAGGCTCACCAACGCTAACTGGAATACAAAGGTATCAACGAAGTACATGTTGATGACCCTGAACACTTGTATCTGCATCATAAAAAGATGCATGTTGAATGACATCAATACATTGAATGTACGAGCATGTAAGGGGAAAACTAAAAGTAATAGTTAACTGAACTGGTTACGTGGGAAGACAATACTCACCTCAAACTCATATCCAATATGAAAGCAATAGTAGGAAATGCAATATTTAAAGATTTTAAAACAGTAGATATCAACTCAAATGTATAAAATTACAATAACATACTCTTTACTCTTATTTGGGAGATTCTCTAAGTGACAACCATCACTATGAGCTATGTTATGATACAACATCTTGCCCACGCTACTAGAATTGTCCTATACTTTGCTGGGGTATAGAATACCTCAACTAAGTGGATCCATTCACTATGCTATTCTTAAAAGCAATAAGGAATCATCTAAAAAGTATGATCCTTTACCCATGTTGGTATACATGGTTTGTGAGGATTTTGAGTTGTCTGAACTCATCCCAATATCGATGCTCAATACTACTCCCAATAATATATAACTCATGCTCAAATGTTTAAAACATAACTCTTTCTCAATTTGAGGTAATTATTCAAAAGACTTTCTTAAAAGAGGTAATACTCTGAAACTTCTTTGAACTAGTAGCTCATTTAGAAATCGATGTTTCTCTCTTTTAAATGTAAAAGTATTATATTTTGGGAATACTTAATTCCCTTATACTCATTTAGAAACATGAAAGAAAACTCCTCTCATTCTCATACTCATTTACTCAAGATTTAGTTCAAAACTATAATCAATTTAAAGAATTCTCAAAGCGACCCAAACGGACCTCTTGACTTTCCTCTTAACTTTACCTTAATTCGAAATGTGAATTAAGACATGTGATAATGACATGTAAGATCTCTCAAGAATTACAGAAGACTTTAAGAGTTCATATTAAGAAGAGAACGTACACATGATTTGAATAAACACATACGGAAAGAAGGATGGAAGAGTAAGGACTTGGCGACTCTGGCACACTGAGTGGCGCAGGGCGCCATCCCCCAAATTACCGAGCAGTGTTTGGGATGCACTGCTACCGCAGTGCGCCATAACCCAAACTACTAGCCAGTAGTTTGGGCGCTATGGCTGGAGTGTCGCTCCACACCTCTGCCCAGAAACCCACCGAATTTTCTTGTCAAATTTCAGGTCCTAACTCATGTAGAATCGAATGATTTCCTCCAAACTCTCTTTGATTCATAAACTGAATACAAATTCAATGAAATCCCACACAAAATCTATCAAGAAGCATCACTCATTCGCAAAATCCTCACCTCAAAACTCAAAACTTCCATTGTTAAAGAATGGGGTTAAATTCAAGAACTTCTCAAGAATTTCAGTATAAAAATCTCATGGACGAATTGATGAATGAAATTACATGATTGGTGTGAGGGTGAACAAACTCAACACTATGAGTAGCCTACAAAGCTCGAAAAAACCCTTTTTCTTGGCGAAATTCCTCAACCTTTGATTGAACGCTTGATAACCCTCTTTTCATCTTCTTGAAACTTAGCCCTAAAATTCTAAGCGTTTTGTAATGTGAAAAATAACTTAGCATCTGATTAAACCCTTAACTTGGGTGAGGAAAAACGTGGTCAAGTCGTGTGGGGTAAGGAAAAGACCAAAGTACCCCTTTCCCAAATGGATGAAAAGCCTTAACTGGATAGGCTTCACTCAAATAATCATAACTTTTTACTTGCACCTTCTAATTTAGCAAACTTGGCGGTGTTTTTAATAGGAGTCAAAGACCTTCGTTTGAAGACTCACATTTCCATCAATTTTAGTTTGGGACCAACTTCAAATGACTATATTTTTTAGCACATAAAGAGTTAGGTAGCCCATCACATATCAAATGGAAGGTCTTTGAGTCTTCTTTCCAACACCACCAAGTTTGATAAATTTCGAGCTCCGAGTTAAATGTTATGGTTGTTTAAGTGAAGCCTCTCTAGTTAAGGTATTTCATCCATTTGAGAAAGGGGAATTTTGGTATTTTCCTTACCCCACTAGGCTTGAACACACTTTTCTCACCCAATTTAGGGGTCTAATCAGACACTAAGTTATTTTTCACATTCCTAAATACTTAAAATTTTAGGGCGAAGTTTCAACAAGAGGAAAAGAGAGTTTTCAAGCGTTCATTAAAGGGTTGAGGAATTTTGCCAAGAACAATCATTTTGTTCCCAATATTTGAGGTTTTCCATAGTAATGGACTTGTTCGTCCTCATGCCAAACATGTAATTATTCCATTAATTCATCCATGACATCGTTTATGTAAATATTCTTGAGTAGTTCTTGAGTTTTAGCCCCATTCTTTAACATTGGAGGTTTTGAGTTCTTGAGGTTTGGGTCTTGCGAATAAGTGGTGTTTCTTGATAGAATTTGGGTGGTATTTCAATGAATTTGTGTTGGATTTATGAATCAAAGTGTATTTGGAAGAAAACAATTGATTCTAGATGAATTAGGACCCAAAATTGAACAAGAAAATTCGTCAACAATCTGGTTTCGGGGTGCGACAGAGCCCCCGTAAAGCGCTAGGAACTTGGCGCTTCAGATTTGGGGTTGGCGCCTTGTGCCTACAGCGTGCCCTAAATTAGCCCCAGGACTGTTGAGGCTGGCGCGACATGCCACTACTAGGCCAGGGTCGCCTGACCCTTTTCTTCTCCATTCTTCGTCCTGTATGTGTTCTTTCAAATCATGTCTTCGCTCTCTTCTTGATATTAACTCTTAATGTCTTTATTAATCCTTGAGAGATCCTGCATATCCTGATTACATCTCTTAATTTAATTTACAGTTCAAAATTTAAGTAAAGTTAAGAGGAAAGTTTAAGAGGTTCTTTTGAGTCCAATTTAAGAACTCTTTTGCGATTAACTATAGTTTTGAACTAAATCTTTAGTAAATGAGTATGAGAATGAGAGGAGTTATATTTAATATTTCAAAATGAGTATAAGGGAACTAACTATTCCCAAGTGTAACATTTTTACCTTTAAAAGAGAGAAACATTAATTTCTAAATAAGTTTATGAGTTTAGAGAAGCTTCAGAGTATTACCTCTTTTAAGAGGATCTTTTTAGTAACTACCTCCAATTGAGAAAGAGTTATGTTTTATAAATTTGAGTACGAGTTATATATTATTGAGAGTAGTACTGAGCACTGTTATGGGGATGAGTTCAGACAACTCACATTCCTCATAAACCATTTCACCAACATGGGTAAGCGACCATACTTTTTAGACAATTCCTTATTGCTTTTAAGCATAGCTTAGTAGATCCACTTAGTTGAGGTGTTCTATATTGTGACTAGGTATAGGATAGTTATGGCAGCGTGGGCGAGACGATGTATCATCACATAGCTCATAGTGATGGTTGTCGGTTAGAGAATCTCCCAAATAAGAGTAAAGAGTATTGTATTGTATTTTTATACATTTGAGTTTATATCTTCTATTTTAAAAGCTTTAAATATTGCATTTATTATTAATTCTTTCATATTGTAGTTGAGCTTAAGGTGAGTATTATCTTGCCATGTTATTAGTTCAGTTATAAATGTTTCAGTTTTCCCCTTATATGCTCATGCATTCAATTTACTAATGTCATTTGGCATGCAGCTACAGGTGTTTAGGGTTATCAACAGGCGCTCCGTTTATACCATTTGCATTCCAGCTAGTTTTGGTAAGACTCCTTACTTTTAGGAGGACTTCACACTATCATTATTGTTTTGTTGACTTGTCGAGGATCTTGTCCTGATAGCTTTCGTAGTATTTAGAGGCTTTCTATATAGTTAGAAGTTGAGGAGTCTCTCCCTATTTCCCTTGTTCATGTTTTGAGACTTTGAGTCACTTATTTATGTTTAACTAATTATTTCAGACATTTACTGAGTTGGGTTATTGTTGAGATGCTTTGAGTTAATTGTTGGTAGTTGGAGTCCCCATTTTTCTTGAGTAAGTCTTCCGCTAAGTAGCCAGCCAGACCAAGGGTTCACTTGTGGACCAGCAATAGTTCTCAAGTGCTAGCCATGTCCAGGGTGTAGGCTCGGGGCGTGACACCAAGCTTCATTCTAAGGAATTCAATCTTATTATCATGAAATGGCTTAGTGAACATCAGTATTTTAATCTTCCGACTTGCAATAAACCAACTTCACCTCTCTTTCTGCTTGTACATCCTTGAGATAGTACAATTTGATATTCAAATGTTTTGTTTTTCCATGAAAAACTAGATTATAAGAAATTTCTATGGTTGTCTGATTATCCACAAACACTTTCGTGCTTTCTTGTTGCTCCAGATCAAGATCTAACATAATCTTCCTTAGTCAAAGAGCTTGATTAACAACTGATATTATAACTTTAAATTCAGCTTATGCAGTTGTCTGTGCCATGATACCTTGCTTCTTTTTTAGCACCATGAAAATCATCCCGAACCAAGGCTAAAACAATTACCCGAAGTGCTTTTCATGTCAACATTTGACCCAACCCAATTACTATCATAATACCCTTGCAAGTTGAAGTTCTGACTTTTCCTAAACGTAACACCATTGTCCAAAGTTCCCTTGATTGTGCTACGGTACCTTGCTTCTTTTAGAACTATGAAAAACATCCTGAACCAAGAATAAAACAATCACTTGAAGTGCTTATGATGTCATGATCTGACCCAACCCAATCACTATCAGAATACCCTTGCAAGTTGAAGTTGTAACTTTTCCTGAACCTAACACCATATTCCATAGTTCCCTTGACATACCTTATCATTCTTTTGACTACTTTCATGTGCATTTCACTTGTACAATTCAAAAATCTAGATAAGACACTTACTTCTTGTAGAATATCGGGTCTCGTGGTAGTGAGATACGTAAGACATCCAACCATACTTCTATAACTTGCCTCATCAACCTTGTAACTACCATCATCTTTAATCAACTTTTTTCTGATTCATTAAAGTGTTCATAGATTTGAAATCTTCCATTTTGAACTTTTTCATTGTCTCCCTTGCATATTTCTTTTTACAAATGAACATTTCATTGTGGGTTTGACAAATCTCCATTCCAAGAAAGTAAGACATTTCTCCCTAGTCTGTCATTTCGAACAATTTCTTCATCTCTACCTTGAATTCATCTTTCATTTCAAGGTTGTTGCCTATTACAAGAAGATCATCAACATAAAGTGATATAGCCTCAATATTAGAATCTCCTTTTTCAATAAATAGAGTTGATTTGCTTAGGCTTTGCTTAAAACCTAAGCCTTGCAAGTGATCATCAATTCGACTGTACCAAGCCCTTGGAGCTTGTTTTAAACCATAAATGGCATTCTTAAATAGATAAACTTTGTCGTCCTGTCCCTTTATAGAAAAACCTTAAGGTTGCTCCACATAAATTTGCTCATGTAGAAAACCATTTTAAAAAAAGGGACTTGACATCTGATTGAAAGATTTTCCAACCCTTTTGAGCAGCAATAGCTAGTAACAACCTTATAGTATCAAGCCTAGCAACTAGGGAAAAGGTTTCTGAATAATCAACTCCAAAAATTTGTAAGTAACTTTTCACAACATGTCTTTCTTTGAGCTTGTTAACAGATCCATCAATATTTAATTTCGTGCGATAAACCCACTTCACACTAATGATATTCCTATGTTATGGTTTTTCCACAAGCTACCAAGTCTCGATCTTCTCAATAATTGCAAGTTCCTCTTATATTGCAGCTTTCCACTTGGGATCGGAAACGACTTCTTAAAATCTAGAAGGCACCAAAATGGCCACATTGCATCTCTGGTGTATGTCAGGGTGCAGGTGCGACCTTGTTCCTCTCACATATTGATCATCAATGTTCTCATCTGAATCTATTAGATTTCTTGTGATCTGCTTCTGGTTAACTTCTTCCCAGTCCCATTACTTATTCTCCATAATAAAAACATCTCTAATTAATGATAGCGTTCAAATATACTTCTTGAAAAGAAATATAAACGATCGTATGCAATATATTTACCAACTATGAGTCGAGGTCAATCCCATAGAGAATATGGAAGAATATTGTCAATAGCAAATATTTAACTCAATAGTCATTATATAAAAATGGGGGGATTTAAATTGAAATAAAATAAAAATAATAAAAATAGCTTTGAACTAAGTATTTATTTATATTCAGATTATTAGAAATAACTAGAAATGTGTTCCCCATAAGCTCATAACGTGGTAATCCTAGTAATATCGATCATTTCCTAGTGTATTACATGCAAAGTGATAAGTTAGGTATCTCTAAATCCTTGGTCTGACATATAGAGAATTTCACCCCGCACCTTGATTCGGCTACGTGCTTATAATTTACTAAGCCTTACCTTTACCTCATATTAGACATCACATCAATGTATGTCTTAGTTTTTACCCTCACACCAATTGACATTAGACTATTAGATAGTATCACTCTAAATCTATGTTGATAATTTTTTTCTTATTAACTACCTCCTTGGTCCGGCAAGTAGCAACAAGGCGAGTTCTAACGTTAACTTCTAAACGAAAGATTATCAATGCATGTAACAACAATATTCAAGAATTGCTTAGTACTAGTCATACTTTGTTAATCGCTTATGGTTCCCACAACCGTAGTTATGAAATTTAGCGACTCATTATCTCAAAAACACAATCAAAATCAATTAAAATAAATATGCTTGTGTTAATCATAAAAAGTTAAAAACAATAGCTAAACTCTCTTTTATTAATCACGAATACAAATAAATAATAAAGGAGAAGAAAGAATAAATCGCAATTCTCCGGCCTCCATGGCGGCTCTTCCAAAGTTCCTAAGCTAGAAGAAAATTTATATTGTGTATTGTTTCTTGGTTCTTGGCTCCCTCAAGAATTAACTTTTCATGTCCTATTTATAAATATAGAAACCCTAATTAAAATAATTGAGTCCACCTTAAATTAGGAATCCAAAACGAAAAGAAATTTGATTCCCTTTTTTTCCGTGAGGTTGTCCGCGTGAAGGTCAAATTTTGCGTCTGCAACAATTGCCACGTGGCAGTTGCAGGTAAGTTCTCTTTTGAATTGCAAATTGCAGCCGCTTTTTTCTATATATATAAATATATTATTTTATTCAATTTATTCTATTAAGCTGTCTGTTTGATTTCCTTCTTCAATCTTCCATCTTTAATTCGTTTTAGCTCCAATTTTTTTCATTTTTCCACCAATTTAATCCTACAAATAAAATACACAATTTAGCACAATCTATAAAATTTATACTCACAACGGACAAATATAAATAATAAATGTGAGGCAAATAATGATTAAAAATATGTATTTTAGCCTCACATCAACACCCCACACTTAACCTTTGTTCATCCTCGAGCAAACATTAAAACTCATCTAAAAAATAAATAAATCATACTAGCAATATCATTACTTTGGTTAATACAAACAATTAGGCCATAGACCAATTTCAAAACATCAAGTAGACTTATCAATCATTAGGCAAGACATCCAAACAAACAACAAACCTCTAACCTTCTAACCTCAAGGAAGGACATTGAACTCATCAAATTTAAGCTTGCTCACCTACTCTCATCAAAGAAAATTAATAAAATCACCTATCTATCATGAAACAAGTGCCCTCACAAGAAGAAATAGTCCACACACTCAAATCAAAAGATTTAAGATAAATTAAGGACTTAGCATCAAAGAACACTCTCACAGTGACAAAGAAAATTCACATGTATGCACAAAGAACCATATGATTGCCCATTATGTACATCTCCACTAATTAAGCATGCTTGAATAGAATCAAATAGGACTTTAACGGGTTGTAATATAGGCTAGGGGACGGGTAGGAAAACTATATAATAGTGACTTACACTTCCTTAAGCACTTTGCAATTTTAGACTTCATAACCCATTATTTTCTTCTCTTTATTTTCAGCCCTCTCTTCAACAATTATTTCACAAGTAATTCTCATCATCTCAAGAATGTTTCAATCATTTTTTTAAAAAAAAGGTTTCCTTCACAATAGCCACCATCAACTTATGTATTTTACATGTGTTAAGGTGCACGATGTCCTTGGATGGACCAGGGTCATCATCAAGGTAACTTTTTTTTTTCATGTCACATTCTTTTGTTGTTTTTTTTTCATGTCACATTCTTTCGAAGAGGGCTTTTAAACACTTTGTAGCTATCATAGATTACCTTTTCACTCAACCATCCCTTTTTCTCAGAGTTGATAATTAGAATAAGTCTATGCTATAATGTTCAAGGAAGCAAGGTGCAAAAATTAGGGATTCAACAAAATAGTCAAGGGCAAAATATGGCTACCAACAAAAAGGTACAAGCTCAAAAGGGCTAACTACTGATAAAATATCTGAAAAGACTAAAATTTACCAGACAAATCAAAGAAAACCTATTATCATATCCTAAACAAAGCAACACTTTTAATTTCGCATCAAAAACATGCAGAGCAAGTTCTAGACTAAGATGCAAAACATGGAATAAACAAAATCTCACCACACATGGCACAAGTATCAATCAAGATGGACCAATTCCACTTCTAAGAGAGACAAGATCATAACAAACTGCAAAATAAAATAAGTTATATACAAACTCACAACCATGAGCATAGATGTCAAAGAGTCTGCATTTTTTTTTATCAAGCATTCACAAGAAAGTACTACTCCAAAATTTGGCCCAAATAGTAAGTATCACATAACTCAAAAGGGTCTTTTCTTTTCTCTCCAAAAAAAAATAAAAAATAAAATAAAAATAATTTTTTTTCCTAACAAAGATAAATAAATAAAACATTCGGTTCAAACGGACTGTCCTCAGGAAAAGAACCGAAAACAAAAGCCAAGGAATCCATCCTAAAAAAAAATTCAATAAAAAACTAAAAACTAGGAATCATTCCTCCACCCCAAAGCAATTTATAGAAAAGAGAAGAAGAAGAAGGGTGAGAAATACTCCCTCGGGCCCTCTATGGCCTAGCTAACAACATGTTTTTTTTTCTTCTTGCATCAAGGGTTGTCACCCACACTTAAGCTCAAACATGCTCCTTTTTTTTGGGTACTCAGACTTCCCCTAATCTGCAAAAACAAGAAAAGAAAAAAAAGTGATACTAATAAAATAAAATAAGAAGTAACACTACTAATTGGATTGCCTCCCAATAAGCGCTTAATTTAACATCGCGGCACGACACCATCAATTTTACTATTTGTCCTTCCACTTTGAAGATATGAATTACACCCCTAATTTCACGTCAATTTTTCTATCACGCTCAAGGGGTGGTGGTATAAAAATAAAGGTCCCAAGCAATAGATATCGCATTATGCACTTCTTGGATCCTAAGTGAGGAATGTAATTCTTTGATGTTGGAACAATAAATTCAAGAATATAGACACAATTTTGCTCCTCCATACACTCTTCTATAGGCTCAGACGGCTCGATTAATTTCTCATCATCTAAACATAATGTGGAAAAATGATTGGAATGAGGTCCAATGCGGCCTAACTTATGAATTATTTTATTATTTACACCCTCATATTTAGACATACTAGAGTTTTTAAAAATAATATTATCTACTTCATTACATAACTCTAGTACACTCTTCTTAACAATGACAACATTAATAACAGTATGATCAGGCAATTGGCCCTCAACTTTTAGCTCTTCAAGTTGTCTTATAAGTATTTTTTCTTCCTCTCACATATTATTACTAAATTGTTGGGTGTCATATGATTTAATCTTTGCACTCAACTCAAAATTTAATTTATAGAGATCCCAATCCAAGTTATCTTCATCAATCATGCACTTAAATATTGATTTATAGCACAATATTAATAAATCTTCCATGTCCCCACATAACTTATTTTGTTGAGAAAAAAATTAGCTTATAAGAATTCATAATATCAGAAGTACAAGAATTGCAAGAACACTTATCACTACATACTTTTTCAGATGTCATCTCAAGAAGAGTAAAAGAAATATGATAATAATAAAAAAAAACAAATTTAAAACTAATCCTAAGAAACAACAAAAAAATAAACTACAAGTCAAAATAAATACTAAAGACAATTTCTAAGTCATATTCCCCGGCAGCGGCGCCATTCTTGATAACGTTCAAATATACTTCTTGAAAAAAAATATAAACGATCGTATGTAATATATTTACCCAACTATGAGTCTGGATTGATCCCACAGAGAATATGAAAGAATATTGTCAATAGCAAATATTTAACTCGATAGTCGTTATATAAAAATGGGTGGGATTTAAATTGAAATAAAATAAATCAATAAAAATAACTTTGAACTAAGTATTTATTTATATTCAGATTATTAGAAATAACTAGGAATGTGTTCCCCATAAGCTCATAACGTGGTAATCCTAGTAATAGAAATATTTTCATAGTGTATTACATTCAAAGTAATAAGTTAGGTATCTCTAAATCCTTGGTCCGACATCTAGAGAATTTCACCCTGCACCTTGGTCCGGCATGTAGCAACAAGGCGAGTTCTAACGTTGACCACCATTAAAAAGACTTCTAAACGAAAGAATTATCAATGCATACAACAACACTATTCAATAATTGCTTAGTTACTATGAATATGGTTCCCACAACCCTAGTTATGAAATTTAGCTACTTATTATCTCAAAAACACAATCAAAATCTATTAAAATAAATATGCTTGTGTTAATCATAAAAGTTAAGAACAATAACTAAACTATCTTTTATTAATCACGAATACAAATAAATAGTAAAGGAGAAGAAAGAATAAACAACAATTCTCCGACCTCCACGGCGGCTTTTTCAAAGTTCCTAAGCTAGAAGAAAATTTATATTGAGTATTGTTTCTTGATTCTTGACTCCCTAAAGAATAACTTTTCATGCTCTGTTTATAGATATAGAAACACTAAATAAAATAATTGAGTCCACCTTAAATTAAGAATCCAAAACCAAAAAGAATTGGATTCCTTTTTTTTCCGTGAGGCTGTCCGCGTGAAGGTCAAATTCTTGCGTCTTCAACATTTGCCACGTGGTAGTTGCAGGTAAGTTCTCTTTTGAATTGCAAATTGCAGCCGCTTTTTTCTATATATATAAATATATTATTTTATTTAATTTATTCTATTAAGCTGTCTGCTTGATTTCCTTCTTCAATCTTTTATCTTTAATTCGTTTTAATTCCAAATTTCTTCATTTTTCCACCAATTTAATCCTACAAATAAAATACACAATTTAGCACAATCCATAAAATTTATGTTCATAAAGGAAAAATATAAATAATAAATGTGAGCCAAATAATGATTAAAAATATGTATTTTAGCCTCACATCAATTTCCATAATTTTTTCTGTATGAGGCTGGAAAATTCTGTAAGCTTTGGAGATTGTACTATGACCAATAAAGACTCCAAGTTCAACTTTCATATCTAACTTGTCCCTCTTAACCCGTGCAATATGTGAGAAGCACAAACAACCAAAGATTATTAAGTTTTGTCAGGATGGATTCTACCCATGGCATGCCTCAAAAGGTGTCTATTCCTTCATGACTTCTTTAGGCAACCAATTTAGCAAAAAACAACAACAGTGTTAGTTGCTTCTATCCATAACTTTTTTGGTAGGCCCATCTCACATAATAAGCATCTCAACATCTCCATTATCGATACGCTCTTCCTTTCACTGAAACCATTTTATTGCAGAGTATATCGAACAATGATTTGAAGCTCAATTCCTGCATTTTCACAAAACTTTTTAAATTGATCAGATGTGTACTCGGTACCCTTATCTGATCTAAGCATTTGAATCCTACAGCCACTTTGATTTTGTACCAAAGTTTGAATTTCCAGAACACTTCAGGTACTTCATATTTGAACATGAGAATATAAATCCAACACATTTGTGTCATATCATTAATGAATGTTATAAAATATTTACTTCCGTTAAGAGAAGTAGTCCTATGTAGTCATTACAAATCAGTATGGACTAATTGAAGCTTCACTGATGCTCTCCGAGATGCCTTGGCAAAAGGCATCCTACTTTGCTTTCCCAATTGACATGTGTTGCAAGTTGCATGTTCATCCTCCATAAGTTGTAGTCCTCGAAACCATGTCTTTCTTCAAAATGTGCAAGAGTGCCCTGTGATGAAAATGTTTGAGTCTCTTGTGCCATATATTTGTTGTCATCTCTTGGCTCGATAGGCAGCTAACTTTTCCTCCATTGGATCAAACGAAAATCTCTTTTCTCTCATTTTAACTTGACAGATTTGTTGGCCCTTCGGATCAAAGATCACACACTTCTTATCCTAAAATGTAAGATTAAAACCATTTTCCAAAAGTTACCCTACGTTGAACAAATTTTGATCAAGTTCAGGAAAAAAAAGTACATATGAGATTAACTTTGTACTTGAGTAGCTTCCAATAGCTATTGTGCCTTTCCCTTTGGCTACAAGATGATCCCTATTAACAATTATGACTTTAGAGATTGCAGATCTTTCTAACTCTCTAAAACTCTCCTCATCACAAGTCATATGATTTGTACAACCGCTATCAATTAACCAGCATTTGCTTGAACTTCTAATTGCAAAAGAAGTAGCCACAAACAATTGATCTTCTTCTTGTTCGTCTGCAATTTGAGCTCCATTTAATTGTTATGGTCCTTTTTCTTTGCAAATAATCACAGAATGACCAAGTTTATGACACTTTATGCATCTCATATCATGTTTTTTCCAACATTTGAAGTGTGGATGATTTCTCTTCCCACAATGCTGACATGGTAGATATTTTCCACTTTCGTTGTCGTTGGTAGAATTGCTATCAGTTGCAGAAACTTCTGTTTATGTAGCATAGCTATTCTTAACTTCTGCTTCCTACCTTTGCCTCCGACATTGAATTGATGCCTTGCTTGCAAAGCTCTTTCAACAGTTGCCTTGTTCCTTAACATTCTTCTTTGTTCATGTGCTTGCAAGAAGTTTAAAAGTTCCGCCAAAGTAATGGTTGACAAATCTTTTGTATTTTCTAGTGAAGCAATTGTTGCTTCAAACTTTTCAGGTAAAGTAACAAGGATTTTCTACACAATCCTTGTATCAGAAAGTTCGACACCAAGTAACTTTACCTTATTAGCCAAACTAATAAGTTTATCTGAGTACTCTTTAATTGTATCAAATTCCTTCATTTTTTGCATTTCAAATTCCCTCACTATGCTTAAGACCTTCGTCCCTCGAATTCTTTCATCTCCATGATGCTCCTTTATTAGAAAGTATCGTATTTCCTATTTAAGAGTCATGATTCTAGAAAAATAGTAGGAGATACTACAACATAGAGACATGCCTTCACCTTCAACTTCCTAGTCTTCTTCTTTTGATGAATTTTAATCCGAGCCATTGTAGGATAGCATGGTAAAAGAGGAACTTCATAATCCTCCTCTACTTCCTCCTAGAGATCACATACATCCATGTAGGCTTCCATCCTAACAACCCAAATCTGTTAGTTTTCTTCATCAAAAAACTGGCAGTGCAAAGTTAGTTTTATGGAATGGTTTATTAGGTTTGGGTTTTACTCAATATAACTCACAAATTCTTACAAGTCCCTTAAGAACTAAAGAGTTCTGATACCAATTTTAGTGTCTAATAGAGGAGAATAAGAACTGATTGAGGAAGAAAAAGGAAAAGTGATTTCTATTGTTAGATGAGACTAAATAAATACATCGCATCCTAACTAAGATGATGTAAAGTAATGCTAAAAAATTTGCTAAAACTAAGTTATTTTTTGCTGAAATTGAGGAACTAATACTGAACAGTAATTAATAGAGTTTTTAACAAACTAGGAAACAAAAAATGGCTAAAATATAGCAATTTATTGTGGTGTGCACTTCCTCGACATTCTTCTGTCCTCCATCATCTTTTAGCTTGAATTTAGGTCATGTAGTTGTAAAAGACAACTGCAACAATTAGTTTTAGTTTGATTTCTCTATTTGCTTGCTTCAAGAATAAAAAAGAAACTTTTTTATCCTCACTCTCTCGTTTAATTTATTCCCTTATGTTTTTATTTATGTGACATATAAATCACATGTTTTATGTGAAAAATCTTTGTGCTCAATGCTTAGTCTTTACCTTCTTATGTATTAATTTTGTCGAAGCTTGACTCATACGCTTATCTTTAGTATCCTTGCCTCGTTTGAATTAGCTAATTTTGTCTCACTACGAGTAGGAAAAAAGATTCATAATGTAAAAGAGAAGGAGAAATTATCCATGTTATTGTAGAAACTTTACTCGTGTCTCTAGATTTTGGGTATGTAGACTTAATTATTTATGCATTCTATTTTGATTTTTGAAAGTTTGAATTTGAGACTCGATTTACACTTCTTAATTACTTATGTTTTGTATTTTTTCTTTAAATAAATAATAACTTGGATAAGAGATTGTCATACCTATTGGTTGAATCGAAATATGTGTCATATTATGACCTATATTTTTGGACTGTGACAAATACCTAGAGGGAGACAAAGTCGGGGAACATGTTCTTGCTATTAGATAATTTGCATTTTTTTCAGCTTATTATTTTTACTATTTTTTTACTTATTTCAGTTTAGTGCTTCCTATTTTCTAGCTAGACTTAGTCATCTTTAGTTGCTTAACTTTTTGAAATTAGTGGCCCCTTTTATGACTGTTAGTGACCCCTTTTATGACTGTAAGTGGTTACTAGATAGGAAATGGTTAGGTTTTTCCTTGGATAAATTTAGATCTTCTACATATTAATGCATTGTTGGAGTTTCATAAGTTCAATCTATTTTTATTCTTCAAATCAGTTTCTTGAGTGTTTGTGTTTTAACAGTTGCATCAGAGACGCAGGTTGATCTTACATGACCAAAAAGTTTTAACCTACAACACAAAATGACATCCAACAACCTACCATTAAATTCACCATTCACTTTCACTGGTGAAAATTACCAAATCTGGTCTTTGAAGATGCAAGGTTTTTTGGAAGCCTATGAACTTTGGGAAACTATGACAGAAGATAAACCACTTGCTGCTCTACCAACAAATCCTACTTTGGCTCAGATTAAATCTAACAACGAAGAGAAGGTAAATAAATCTAAAGCCAAGTCGCCTATGTAGAATACTGTGGCAGATTCTGTGTCATACAGAATCATGATGTAACACCCAGATTCGAGAAAGGAAAAAAAAATCTAGATCTTTAGAAGTTGCAGTTGCCACTTACGGAAGCCACCTACGGACCGTCAGTCAGCTTCGTCGATGGGACAACCAACTTTCAGTTTTACACTTTAGTTTTTAGCCTTCAGTCGTGAACGGCGGTCGACCAGTACGAACCGTCAGTCGACTCACAGCCCGTCAGTCAGCTCCGTCGATGGGGCAGTCAACTTTCAGTTTCAGACCCCAAATTCCAGCATTCAGTCGCGAACGATGGTCGACCAGTACGGACCGTTAGTCGACTCTCGGTCCGTCAGTTCCGTCCGTCAGTCACTCCAACAGCAGTTAAGTCAGGGGTCTTTTGGTCTTTTCCTATTTCATTGGACCCTTAAACCTCATCGTTTTTACCCTAAATTACATGGTTTTGGTCAGTTTTAGCCTAGAAACATAACTAGAACTTACCTAAGTCAATTCATTAATCAAACTTAGAGAAATTAGAGCTTGAGAGAAGAAAAGAGGTCAAGAACCCTAGTTCAAGAACACAACAAGAATCCATCAATTCCAAACCCCGAAATCAAAAGATTTCTCCATGGAATTCGTCACCAGGTATGTGGGTATTCACTAGTGGATTCCTTTCATCCATTAGGTCCTTAGAATTCAGTCAGTTTCTTGATTTCCTTATTATGAACAAAATTAGGGTTTCAAGAATTTCAGCAGATTATCATGAATTACTTATGTATATGTTCCAAATCAGATTATTGTGTTATTACTCAGTTTATCGCATGAATTTTAGCACTCTAGCTAAGTATTTCTTTAGTTTTGGAATTACATATGCTAGGTCAGATATTTCAAATATTCAGTTATACATTCCTCAGTTATTAATGCATTATTATCAGATAAATTATTGCATTCTCAGTTTACATATTCAGGTTTGAGCTATCCAGTATTACAGAAACTTACTCATAATGTGTCAAATACTTAATCTATTGGGAGTAGCATAATAACGAGTTGGACTAGGGTCAATCACCAATATAGTCCCAGAACTATGAGCCACGTAGGTGTAAGTCCCCTTTGTGGGCAACATTTAGTGATCACACCAGTCATGCCTCTATACCTATGGCAGCGTATATTGGGTCCTCTCTATGGGGCGTATACATTGGACTCCACATTTAG
Organism: Solanum acaule; assembly: GCA_036250505.1. Lineage (NCBI taxonomy): Eukaryota > Viridiplantae > Streptophyta > Magnoliopsida > Solanales > Solanaceae > Solanum > Solanum acaule. The sequence continues at coordinate 26,309 of JAJOOR010012267.1, forward strand.
CTCATGTGGTTTTAATGTTGGTTTTTAGTAGCTCCCACAGTTTAGTCAGATTCTATTGCATTGACCACATTTACAGTTCAGTCAGTATTCAGTCGCAGTATGTTATAAATTTGGTCATTGCATCCAGTTAGCTCAGCATTCAGTATCTATATAATGTTCAGATCATACACTTTCTTAATTGCTTGTTCAGTTATATGCTTTATTCAACTTTACTCTATCCTACATGCTCAGTACCTTTCAAGTACTGACGCATAGTCTGCGCTACATCTTCTCCTGATATAGGTTCAGGTTCTCAGCATTCGGATCGCGCATAGATCGGTTCCCAATCTTCAACTTAGTAGTATCAGTGGTGAGTCCTCATTCTTCAAGGACAATAGTCATGAGTTTCTTTTCAGTACTTTTAGTTTTTAGTTTCAGTTTTGCTAGACTTAGCTAGGCCTATCCCAGCACGTCTAGTCAGTAGAGGGTATATTTTCAGACATAGTTAGATTCAACTTAGTGTTTTGAGTTGATATCCTTTGTATTGTACTCATCAATTTTCATATATTTCAGATTTAGTAAATGGGTATTTCCCCATCATTTCAGTTCATTTTAGGTTTTAAGCTACCGCACTAGTTTTGTTATCATAGTATGCTTAGTTTATGCCAGCAGGGTTAACTTGGGTTCACTTATGATCCTAGCTCCCGTGTTCGCATCTCGGGGGTAGCTCAGGGCGTGACAAACTTGATATCAGAGCACTAGGTTTAAGAGTCCTAGGATGTCTAAAAAGCCGCACTAAGTAGAGTCCTTTTCATGGGTGTGAAGTGCACCACATCTAATGAGAGGGAGGCTATGAAGTGTTTTAGGAAAACTTCACTTTCTTGATATTCTTATCATGCGTTGGTATGATCTCCTTTCTAATTCATCGTTACACACTTAAGATCATGGTTCCTCATAGAGCTTACACAAGGAATGCTAATACACGCGATGCTAATGCAATTTCTCTAGTCCCAGACCATGAAGTTTCAAATGCAAAGTTTCGGAACGCCAATTCAACTTTTGGCTCAGAGAATGACCAAGAAGAACAATCAGCAGGTTCCAGTTCTTACTAATAGAAATAGTGGATCAGTGGCAGCTAGAGTTTGAGATTTTGTTAGGATAAATCCACCTGAATTTTTAGGGTCGCAAGTTGGTGAGGACCCACATAATTTCATTGATGAGGTTAAGAAAACCTTTGGACTGATGACAGTGACTAGTACTGATAGGGTGGAATTGGCATCCTACCGACTTAAGGATGTGGCTCACATATGGTTCACTCAGTGGAAAGACAACAGGGGCTACATTGTCTTTTGTAGATCTTTATATAGTAGTACACTTCAGTGTCAGTCCAGAAACTCTCTTAGAACCCTTCTCAGTCTCTACTCCAGTCGGCGACCCAGTTATAGCTAAACAGGTATACATAAATTTCCCAGTCACAATCTCCCAGAAAGTCACCTCAGCATATATTGTAGAGTTAGAAATGGTAGACTTTGATATCATTCTAGGAATGGATTGGTTACATTCCTGTTATGCCTCAGTCGATTGTAGAACTAGGATTGTTCATTTTCAGTCCCAGACGAACCAGTCTTAGAATGGAAGGGTAGTAGCTTAGCACCTCTAGGTCGATTAATTTTTTACCTTAAGGCCAGAAAGATGATCTCTAAAGGTTTTCTCTAACATCTAGTTCGGGTTAAGGATTCAAGCTCCGAAACCCAAACTCTTAAGTCAGTTCCTGTAGTTAATGAGTTCCCAGAAGTGTTTCCAGAAGATCTTCCCGGAGTTTCTCCTGAAAGGGAAATAGAATTTAGAATTGATCTCCTTCCAGATACCCAGCCCATTTCTATTCCTCCTTACAGAATGGCTCCAGCTGTGCTTAAGGAATTGAAAGCGCAGTTGAAAGACCTTCTAGATAAGGGCTTCATCAGACCTAGTATTTCCCTATGGGGTGCACCAGTGATGTTCGTAAAGAAGAAAGATGGTTCTCTCAGAACGTACATTGACAATAGGCAGTGGAACAAGGTCACAATCAAGAATAAGTATCCCATCACTAGGATTGATGACTTGTTTGACCAACTTTAGGGTGCTAGTCATTTCTCAAAGATAGACCTCAGAACCGGTTATCATCAGCTCAGAGTCAGAGATAGTGACATACCAAAAACACCCTTCAAAACTCGGTATGGTCATTGTGAATTCGTAGTATTGTAATTTGGACTAACTAATGCTCCTGCAGCTTTCATGGATTTGATGAACAGGGTGTTCAAACAGTATTTGGACTTGTTCACTATTGTCTTCATTGATGACATCCTTATTTACTCTAGGAATGAGGAAGAACATGCGAATCATTTGAGGGTTGTTCTGCAAACTCTCGAAGATCGTCAGTTATTTGGTAAGTTCAGTAAATGCAAATCTTGTTTGCAGTAAGTTGCTTTCCTTGGGCATATTGTGTCTAGCGTAGGGATTCAAGTAGATTCTCAGAAAATAGACTCAGTGAAACAATGGCCCAAACCTACCTCTCCTATAGATATCAGAAGTTTCTTGTGGTTGGCGGGCTATTAGAGAAGGTTTGTGGAAGGATTTTCGTCCATAGCCTCTCCATTGACTAAGTTGACTCAGAAGAAAGTCAAGTTTCAATGGTTAGATGATTGTGAGAAAAGCTCTGCAGAATTGAAACCTAGGTTGACTACAACTCATGTTTTGACTCTACCAGAGGGTTCAGGCGATTATGTTATCTATTGTAATGCATCCAGAGTCGGCCTAGGTTGTGTGTTGATGCAGTGAGGTAAGGTTATTGCTTATGCTTCTAGACAACTTAAGGTACATGAGAAAAACTATCTGACTGATAACCTCGAGCTAGCCGCAGTGGTGTGTGCATTGAAGATTTGGAGATATTACTTGTATGATATTCACGTGGATGTATTCACAGACCATAAGAGCCTTCAGTATGTGTTCACCCAGAAAGAACTGAATCTTCGCCAGAGGAGATGGCTTGAGTTCCTTAAGGATTATGATATGAGTGTGTATTACCATCCTGGTAAGGGAAATGTAGTAGCAGATGCTCTTAGTAGACTATATATGGGTAGTGTAGCACATGTTGAGGAAGAAAGAAAGAAGATAGCAAAAGATGTTCACAGACTTGCTCGCCTAGGAGTTCGTCTCATGAGCATATTAGATGGTGGTGTGACAGTTCAGAACGGATCAGAATCTTCATTGGTAGTGGAGGTTAAGGAAAAACAAGACAGTGATCCAATATTGCTCAAACTCAAGGGTGCAGTCCATCAATAGAGGGTTGAGGTATTCTCCCAAGGGGGAGATGGTGTGCTTCACTAGCAGTGTTGACTATGTGTTCCTAATGTGGGCGAGTTGAGACAACATATTCTTGAAGAAACCCATAATTCCAGGTATTCTATTCATCTAGGCACCACTAAGATGTACCGCGATCATCGAGAATTCTATTGGTGGAATGGTATGAAAAGGGATATAACAGATATTGTGGCTAAGTGCCCCAATTGTCAGCAAATGAAGATAGAACATCAGAAACCATGAGGTATGACTCAAGAGATCGACATTCCTACTTGGAAGTGGGAAGTAATCAACATGGATTTCATTACAAGATTACATCGTACTCGCAGATAGCATGACTCCATTTGGGTGGTAGTTAACAGAGTCACAAAGTCTTCTCGCTTTTTGGCGGTCAAGACTACAGATTTGGCGAAGGACTACGCCAAGCTGTACATTAATGAGATTGTGAGGTTGCATGGGGTTGCTTTGTCTATCATCTCAGATGGAGGTCCTTAGTTTACCTCTCATTTATGGAAGTCATTTCAGAAAAGCCTTGGTACTCAAGTTAACCTTAGCACGACATTTCATCCGCAGACGGATGGCCAGGCAGATCGTACCATTCAAACCTTAGAGGACATGTTGATAGCTTGTGTGATCGATTTCAAGGGGAGTTGGGATGATCACCTTCCTCCTATAGAGTTCGCCTACAATAATAGTTACCATTCCAGCATTCAGATGCCCCCTTATGAGGCATTGTATGGGCACAGATGTAGATCTCGAGTTGGTTGGTTTGAAGTAGGTGAAACAGCCTTGATAGGACCATATTCAATTCTTGAAGCTATGGAGAAGGTGCAACTCATTAGAGATAGACTTAAGACAGCCCAGAGTTGCCAGAAATCTTATGCAGATGTAAGGAGAATAGAATTCCAAGTTGATGATTGAGGTTTCCTGAAAGTGTCACCTATGAAAGGGGTGATAAGATTTGGCGAGAAGGGGAAGCTCAGTCCTAGATATCTAGGCCCTTACAAGATCTTGAAAAGGATTGGTGAAGTGGCTTATGAGTTAGAGGTGCATCCGGTTTTCAACATTTCGTTGTTGAAGATGTGTGTGGGTGATCAAACATCCATTGTGCCTTTAGAAAGTGTAGCTGTGAAGGATAGTCTCACTTATGAAGAGGTACCAGTTCAAAACCTTGATCGTCAGGTTCGAAGGTTGAGAAACAAGGAAGTCGCTTCAGTCAAGGTTTTGTGGAGGAGTCAGTCCGTAGAGGCAGCCATGAAGGCCAAGTATCCTCACCTCTTTCCTTTCGATTCCACTCCAGCTTGAGGTAATAGTTCCTTTTCGGTTTTTCAGTCATTTATGCGTGAATTCAGTCTTAGTTTCATGTTCCTTCAGTTTATACCTGCATTTTCATCTTATTTGCATGTACTTGGAACTTAGTTCAGTCAGAAATCAGTTTCCAGTGTTTAGTGGTAGGGTTTACTGCTCTCTTCCTCCATATCAACTAGTTTAGTCTTCATTCGAGACCAAATGTTCCCAAGGGGGAGATAATGTAACACCCCAGATTCGAGAAAGGAAAAAAATTCTAGATTTTCAGATGGTGCAAGTGCCACCGACATAAGCCACCTATGGATCGTCAGTCAGCTCCGTCGATGGGCCAGTCAATTTTCAATTTCACACTTCAGATTTCAGCCTTCAGTCACGAGCGATAGTCGACCAGTATGGACCGTCAGTTGACTCACGGCCCGTCTGTCAGCTCCGTCGATGGGCCAGTCAACTTTCAGTTTCAGACCCCAAATTCCAGCCTTCAGTCGCAAACTACAGTCGACCAGTATGGACCTTCAGTCGACTCACGGTTCGTCAGTCCCGTCCGTCGGTCACTTTGACAACAGTTAAGTCGGGGGTCTTTTGGTCTTTTCCTATTTTGTTGGACCCCTAAAACTCATCGTTTTTACCCTAAATTACATGGTTTTGGTTAGTTTTAGCCTAGAAACATAACTAGAACTTACCTAAGTCAATTCATTAATCAAACATAGAGAAATTAAAGCTTGAGAAAAGAAAAGAGGTCAAGAACCCTAGTTCAAGAACGCAACAAGAATCCATCAATTCCAGCCCCGAAATATAAAGATTTCTCCATGGAATTCGTCACCAGGTATGTGGGATAACACTAGTGGATTCCTTTAATCCATTAGGTCCCTAGAATTCAGTCAGTTTCTTGATTTCCTTATTATGAACAAACTTAGGGTTTCTAGAATTTTAGCAGATTAACATGAATTACTTAAGTATATGTTCCAAATTAGATTATTTAGTTATTACTCAGTTTATTGCATGAATTTCAGAAATTTAAGTTAAACCACTTGCTGCTCTACCAACAAATCCTACCTTGGCTCAGATCAAATCTAACAACGTAGAGAAGGTAAATAAATCTTAAGCCAGGTCGCTTACGTAGAATGTTGTGGCAGATTCTGTGTTTTACAGAATCATGACTTGTAAAACTACAAAAGAGGCTTGATGTAGGTTGAAAGAAGAATAACTAAACAACGATAGAACACGTCAAATGCAAGTGTTTAACCTAAAGGGACTTTGAGTCTTTGAATATGTAGGAAGGTGAAACAAGTAGTAAGTATGCTGATCAAATCTCCTTAATTGTTAATAACATTAGACTTCTTTGTGAAGAATTTAAAGAAAAACAAATCATGGAGAAAGTTCTTGTGACTCTTCCTGAGAGGTTTGAATCTAAGATTTCCTCTCTTGAAGAATCGAAAGACCAGGGCAAACTTTCATTAGGTGAACTAATGAGTGCTTTTCAAGCACAAGAGCGAAGAAGGACTATGAGACGGGACAAGTTCACTAAAGGAGCTTTCTCTATACAAAAGAAAATTTCCAGTAAAGAAAAGCAAAAGTTCAACCAAAAGAATAAGGGAAAGCATGATGGAGGAAACAATAGTGGAGATGTGAAGAAGAAGTTTTGTTTGTGCAAACATTGTAAAAGAACTACACATTTGGAGAAGTAGTGTTGGTGGAGAGTCGATACAATATGTGGCAACTGCAAGCAGGCATGGCGTATATCCAAGGTCTGCAAATCAAGAGCAAAGGGCTCTGAAGCTTTGCAAGCACAACCAACAGAAACTGCAGATGCACATGACAAGCAATTCTTTGCAGTTTCATACTATTCAACTAATAAATCCTCTAATTCATGTCTTCTTGATAGTGGTTGCACACATCACTTGTGCAATGATACTGAAATATTCAAATTCCTTAATGATACTTACAAATGTAAAGTAAAAGTGGGAAACAATAAGGCAATAGAAGTCAAAGGCAGGGGTACAATGTCTATGTCAACAATATCAGGTATCAAAACTATTCCTGAAGTTCTATACACGCCTGTTATGAGTCAAAATTTATTTAGGGTTGGACAAATGCTTGAAAATAATTATTCTCTGCATTTTAAGAATCATGAATGTGTTATGTCTGACCCTTTTGGAGTAGAATTATTTTATTTCAAGATGAGCAACAAAATGTTTTCAGTTGATTGGGAGAAAATAATTGAGCATGCTTACACTATTACTTCATAAACATGTACAAACTTATGGCACAAAAGGTTTAGTCACTTTAATATGAGAAGCATCGTAGAGATGAAAAACAAGGCACTAGTGGAAAATATGTCTGAATTTTTTTCTAATGATCAAGTTTGTGAAACCTGGCAACAGGGAAAGCAAACAAAATTGGCATTTCAAGCAAATCAAGTATGGAGAGCTAACCAGAAACTTCAGCTCATTCATACGGATGTTTGCGGCCCAATGAAAACAAATTCATTGAGTGGTAACAAATACTTTCTCCTCTTTAATGATGACTACACCAGAATGTGTTGGATTTATTTAATTAGACTGAAGAGTGAAGTCTTTGATGTTTTTAAACAATTTAAAGCTTTAGTAGAAAATCAATGTAATCTTAGTACTAACACTTTAAGGTCTGATAATGGAGGAGAATATACTTTTTCTTAGTTTGTGGAGTTTTGTAATAGCATAGGTATTGAACGCCAATTGACATTACCATACACTCCACAACAAAATGGCATGTCTGAAAGGAAGAACAAGACAGTAATGAAGATGACTAGATGTCTTTTGCTCGAAAGAAGGATCCCAATTCAGTATTGGGCAGAGGCAGTCAATACCTCTGTATATTTGTTAAACAAATTGCCTATTAAGGCCTTGCATGACATGACTCCATATGAAGCTTGGTGTCGGAACAAACCATCAGTACACCATCTCAGAATCTTTGGGTGTATATGTTATTATCGGGTTCTAGAAACAAATTGGAATAAGCTGGACAATAAGGCTCATAACGGCATATTTATGGGCTATAATTCTTCCAAAAGATACATGATTTTCTGGTTGAAAATAGAAAAACTAATTCTCAGTCGAGAAGTGAAGGTTGATGAAGCACCTGGTTGGGACTGGAAAAATTAGAAGACCTCTTATTCTGATTTATTTTCAAAAGAGCAGCCTCAACTTCCAGAAGATGAACTAGTGTATGATTTACCAGTGAGGGGAACTCGAACCTTAAAAGATATCTACCAGCGGTGTGATTTGGTTACCTATAATCCAACAAGCTATGCTAAAGCACAGGACTCTCATGCATGGAGGAGATCTATTGTCACGACCCAAGCCTAGGGCCTAGACGTGACCGGCGAATGGGGAACCCGAAGAAACCCCAAACAAGCCTCATAGCATATCATTACACATCCTTGGTCGCGGAAGCAATTAAAATGACCATAAGCGATAAGCATAATCAAGGGGAAATCG
>JAJOOR010012268.1:0-26398 GCA_036250505.1 Solanum acaule
AATAAAAGGATGGGGATTGTCGGGGGAGGGGGGGGGGGGAGGTGGTGGAGTGGGGTAAGAAAAATAATTTAATTTTCTTTTAAATATTTTTTTTTGGATTGTAATACTTTAATTTTTAATTAATATTAATAGTTTATTATTTAATTTTTGTCAATGTGAAATATTTTATCCATGTGAAATGCCATGTGTCAAGGTTTTTTAATAAAAGAGAGAGCGTATTACACACACACCACTGAGGTGTGTTTCTCAAACTAATAAGTGATAGTTTAGGTATGAAACTCACAATCTCAATAGTTCAGGTATGAAACTAAAAAAAAGGGATAGTTTAGGCGTGTTTTTTACACTTATCTCCATGTTATTGATGTAAATTATTAGTTTCGTTTTTGAACTATTGACAATCTTAAAACACCTTTTAACTTGATTAATTAAATTTAAATACACTCTCGATATGCAACTTGACATAACAAATGGTTTCAAACTCTTGTAAGAGTATAATACTCTTAATAAAAAATCAAGTGTTGAAAACACCCCTAAACTTGACGAGAATTTAGGGGTGTATTTTACTCATGTTGTAAGATTAAAGATGAATTTAAATTCAGTTAGTCAAATAAAAAAATATTTTTTAAGCCTGTCAATTGTTTGTAGAATGAAATTTTTGGAGATACTTCTCTCTTTGAAATTCAAACAACATACTTGACATTTTTATCTTTTAAAAACAAAAAGTATAATTAACAAATAAAAGAAAATAATTAACTGTTCTCTAAAAAACCTAAACAAAAGAGACTATTCTATCCCTGTAGTTTTTGCTGTTGATTATCACTGTGCCACTGTCAAACACTTCCCGCCGCCGACTGTCCTCTGTTCGCCGGATTCGAATATTCAAACTTCAGTCTTCTTTCTAAATTCTATCTCTTTCTCCTCTTCCTTTCTTCATTTGTTTGCCTTTTAATCTGTGAAGGTATATTTGGTATATACATGATTTTTTTGATGTTTGAGACCGGAGAAGTGATAACATGATTTTTCTTTTTGAAGTTTGTGAGTTTTCCAAGCTATTGGAGTGTTGTTTTTCAAATATAGTGTCAATAATGCACCTTAGGTTTAGCAGTAAATATTGGCTACGGGATGCAATTCAAACCTAATTGAATACGTATTGTAGGGCTCGAGAAGACAGAAATGGTAGCTTAACATGTCTGTTGAGCCGAAGGGAAGGAAAATTGATGGTGAATCTCCACGCAGTTGTTTCATTCGACCGCCAAAAAGAAGAGCAACGTCGGTGATTGCAGCACAAACAAGCAACATCAATCCCAAGCAACTACATGATAGGAATTCTGCAGTAGCTCAATCACAACAAGACGGCTGCACTGGCAATTTTAGGATATTTGATTCTCCGTTTGGAAATTTTCTTGTACCTGTAATTCCAACTCCTGCTGAACTGGCCGGATCGGATAATCCATCCATGCTTTTAAGTAAAGGTAATCTTTTGTTGTGACTAATGGTGTGGTAGCTGTTGATAAAATTTGCAAAAGACTTAGGGATTTAGGCATATAATTTAGAGAGAAGTATTGAAAACACCCTTAAACTCGGCACGGATTATTGACAACCTTAAAAACACTCATTTAGTTGACTAAATGAACTTAAATATACTCTTGATCTTGCAACATGAGTGAAAATCACCTCTAAATACTCGTCAAGTTTAGGGTATTTTCAACACTTTTTGCTTTTTATTAAGAGTTTCACTCTCTTATAAGTGTTTGAGACCACTTTTTATGTCATATTGCACATCGGGGTGTATCTAAGTAGAGGGGTGCTTTTAAGGTTGTTTGTAGTTCGGGGACAAAACTAATAATTTGCTCCAAGTTCAGGGTATTTTCAATACTTCTCTCTAGAATTTAAGGAGGAGGTTGATATTTGAAGTGAAACAAAACATATTCTTCTATCTAAAACTAAAAACACAAATAAGTTTGTTATAGTTGAGCTATTTGTGTGATTGAGTTAACTATTTTTAAGTATATAACTATGGCATACTTTTTTTTTTTTTCAAATTAATGATAGATGTAGCACTTAGTTCTAGAGTGGTTTAGATGCTCCTTTTCCTCTGTCCTGGGTTGAACATGCTACATTTGATGCAATTATTTGTTATCATACATTCATTGAACTGCATATTTAACAGATCTCATACCAAAGTGTCGGGGTGTCGCTCATTTGCTAATTATCCTGTGTTGGTTTAGCTTCCTGAAAAATTACAGCAATAGTTGATCCATTGAAGACATTCTTTTTTTGACTAAAGTACGTGCTAGTTGCATAAAATAATCTTTGGATGTATTATTTGATCTTCTTTGAATACCTGGACTGAGGTGCCTTAATTTCTTCTTGTTATCTCTGGTATGCAAAATGTAGCACTTGCAAAATTTCTAAATATTTCATGCCTTTTTATGTCACTCATGCTAGCAGGTGATTGAATCTAAGAATCAGAACTGATTTTTTCATAGTGTGGAACCTCGGTGACTTGGAAGATAACAGAGTAGAACAGGGATATGTCATTGAGCCAGAAAGTCCTCTACTTGAAGGCTTGGCAAAGATGCTTGCGGTCTCCATGGCTAATCCAAACCTATTCTTTCTCAGACATTGTTCACAAGAAAACAAAGCTTGCTCCTCTACAGGTTCGTGATGCTTCCACTTCTCTCCCTCTATGAGTACTGCTTTCAGTATATTCACTTTTATACCCCAGTACGTATTTGTCTGTTTATACAAGTTTTCATACAGGAACGTAGAATGATTGACCGCTTTCGCATATGGGCCAAAGGAGGTGATGGTGGCAACGGTTGTAACAGTATTCGTCGTAGTCGACATGATCGCCGTGGCAGACCTGATGGTATGTTCTCTAATCTCTTTATACCTCAGTGGTGGCAGGGAGGAAAATATGTAACTAGTTGACGTCCATCTTGCATCTTCTGTTCCTTTTCTTTCCCTATTGAAGTTTTACCCGTTCTTTAATTTAGTTCTTGTTCTTCTCTTACATTGCTCTTTTTCTCCTTTAATTTTCTTTCTTTTGTTACATTGATTGACCGTACATTTCATCTGTTGATTCCCAAAAGATCTTTTGGTCAACTATTCTCTTTTACTTGACATGATGGACATATACAAGACGACCTGCTCGATTACTGAATAAACAATCAAGATACTGTCAACAATCAAGGTAAACACCAAGTAACCAACCCATGGAAAATTATAAAAGTTAGACAAGCAATATGTCATATATGTATCCTGAATTTAACATATCAACTGTTTACTAGTAAAGTTTGAGCTATAAACCAACTATTCCGGAGACTTTAGCTCCAAGACTAACTATTTAATTTGTTGGTTGGATGGAATGCTTGTTTGGAGTGAAAACTCAGGAAACACGAAACCAATTATTTGTAGAGTTAGAATTCTCCAAAACCTCAATTACAGAAAGAGAAATACAAGATTGAAAGAAAATAAAGAAGAAAGTCATTCACCACAATGGAAAAGATAGTTTTACTTTGTTCACTTGCCTTGAGAGAGGAATGTTAACGTGAGAGAGAAGGAGAAATGTAATTTAGTTTGATCTGCTTTAAGCAAGCTATTGTAACTCAACTTTTACAAGGACAGGGATTAAGAAAGCTGAAGGGTAGGTTTATAAAGAGCTGAAAATTGCAAGTCCGTTTAGTAGGGTATATGGTTCAGGGGTAATATGGTATGCGATGGCAAAAACAACAAGGTCCATGGGTTTTCCAGTGAGAAGTATAGTGCACAATTAACCCATTTAAAAACTCCAAACATACATGAACTTGGTAAATATAATGATCAAATTGCAATTGAAGTACTTATTTCAGCATCCGACTGATAATAATCCGACTCTTCAAGTTTGAGATTCAAAAAACCAACCACTTCTTGTTGGGATCACTTTGTGCATCATTGTTTTAGGTGCACACTTCCTTGAAGCACATGCTTCACTCCTGAAACGGTTTCCCCCACTTCGCATTGGTTCATCCCTTTTAGTGACGAAACGATGGCTGTTAACAACACTGACCTAAAGAATGTCTTTTCATTCTTGCCTCCTAGCTAAAGTTGCTCCACTTTGTTTTTCAGAGAATTTCCCGTTCCCAAAAAAGGTTTAGTATCTTTATATGTTCCTAGTCTTTCATTTTCTTTTTACCTTTATAATTTTATTGCTTCTTCTTTTCCTTCTATTTTCTTCATACATTTTGTTTTACCAATGTAACTCATTTTATGATATGCAGTCAAGCTTGATTTGCTATGATGATCAGCTGTGGGGTTTCCTCTTTTCTTTACCTCCTTTTTGGACTGAATGCAGGTGGGAATGGTGGACGGGGTGGTGACGTGATATTAGAATGTTCCCCTACAATGTGGGATTTGAGTGCTCTGCAGCATCACATTGTATGTTTTCTTACCTACTGCACGACATCTGTTGCACAATTAACTATTAATTGAATTTACCCTGTTACTGATTGATATTTGATTGTGTAATTGTTTGTGACATGTTTCAGAATGCAAAGAGAGGCGGAAATGGGTCTTCCAAAAATATGATAGGAAGCAGAGGAGCAGACAAGGTTAATTTTAGTCTCTCTTGAGTCTTTGGTATATGTAAATTGTTTGTCTTAATCAAACCTAAACTAAGGACGTCTCGCTTGTGTGGCAGGTGATCCAAGTTCCTGTTGGTACCGTCATTCATCTAGTAGAGGGTGAACTTCCATCTGCAGTAGAGAAGAGTTCAAGTTCTAAGTTGGACCCTTGGGAGATTCCAGGTACAGTTGATACTGATTCGTCAGAGTTTTCTACACAATCAATTTCGGCCGACCAAACCAGCTCAAAAGTTGAGAAGAAAGTCAAATCAAGTGGACGTCGAGCTTCTCGTGGTGAAGAATACTCTACACCTAGGACACAAATTTTTGGTTTGCCAACCAATTCCCGCACTACGTGCTCAATTGCTAGCGACAAATTCGAAAGTGATGATGATGATTTGAGTGATTGGGAGGAAGAAAGCTGTGGACAAATGGAAGATCAAGATGGCGATGATATTATGGGAACAACATGTGAAGATGAGTCAGAAGAAACTGAACTTGTAGAATACAATGTGGCAGAGTTAACAGAACAAGGCCAACGAATAGTTGTTGCTCGTGGAGGGGAGGGTGGCTTAGGCAATCTGTCTATGAGGAAAACATCAAAGATTATGCAAAAGGGAGCCGATTCTGATGATGAAGTATCTGACGACTATGATCATGCTTCACCAAGTGTTGGCTTGCCTGGCTCAGAGGTGGTACTTGTGCTAGAACTAAAGAGCATTGCTGATGTGGGTCTTATTGGGATGCCAAATGCCGGCAAAAGCACCCTTCTCGGGGCGTTGTCAAAGGCTAAACCTGTTGTCGGTGATTATGCATTCACAACATTGAGGCCTAACTTAGGTAACGTAAATTACTACGATTTTTCTTTAACTGTAGCTGACATCCCAGGACTCATAAGAGGAGCCCATGAGAATCGTGGTCTTGGGCATGCTTTCCTTCGGCACATAGAACGTACAAAAGTTCTAGCCTATGTGGTAGACTTGGCTGCAGCACTGGGTGATAACAAGGGAATACCACCATGGGAACAGCTAAATGACTTGATTTTGGAACTCGAGTACTATTCTGAGGGTTTATCTGATCGACCATCCTTAGTGGTGGCTAACAAAGTCGATGAAGATGGGGCTGAAGAGGTATATAAAGAACTTAAACGCCGTGTATCTGGTGTGCCTGTTTTCCCAGTTAGTGCAATCCTAGAGGAAGGAGTACCAGAACTGAAAGATGGTTTGAGGATGCTTATCAGTGGTGAACAAACACACAGGCTAAAATTAGATGGTATAGTTCTTCACCAGAGTGCTGCTTCTGTGAGCATCTAGTCTTGTATCCTTTCCCTTGCAATGAAATATTATTTTGACTCAGAAATAAAGTTGCGTAGTTTTGTTTAGCACGTTATGAAGTGAACGATCTCTTAGACCACTTACAAATTAAATAGAAAAATGACGACTTTATCAGATCTCTTAATGTGCAGGACAAACTAAAAAAAAAAAGGTATGTAAAGAGCTACAAAATCAAATCTCTGCGTTATGAATAACCAATTGTGTGTTTCATTTGCAAATCTCTCAAATGAGTTTAAAACTATGGCAACAATACTTGATAATGTATATATATTATATTGAAATAACTTAATTTTGAATACGATTTATATTATGTAGTCTGTCATGGAGCCAATCAGATTAACAAATTGTAGTAGTATAGTAAAAGTAAGAATTTTAAACTTTTTATCGTGTAAGAAATTGTGATATGCTTCTCTTTTTATTAGTTAGTGCAAAAGAAGAAAATAAATGCTTCCTCTTTTGGTAAAAGATACTTGAAAGCTTTGGTATGCAATTTCAAAAGCAAAAGGGGATTGATGATTGATAAAAACACCACTTTGAATGGCTGAAAACTAAAGTATAATAAGGAACTTTTTATTGGTATGTCATATCATCATCTTAAAAGAATGAATAATTTTTATAAGCATCCACTAATGGTGGTAGAGATGAAGAGCTTATTGTGTCATAATCCTGATAAATGAATATTTTTATTTTATATATTTATCGAATAATAATTGCAAGTCTTGACGATTTGTGAACAATATGTATCAAAGTTATTGCACAATTTGTACTTAATTTGTCATAACTTGTGAAAAATGCAAGTCTGTTATCCATCGAACTCCTAGTAGATTCATCAAGACTTATGAACAAGTACTAAAATCTTGACGATCCGTCGGTACTAGTGCAAGTTAGACAAATTTTGCATTGTAATATTGTAGTGAATTTTGAAGAATTATTTTAGGTATCATGAATGAAATATAATACTTAAAACATTATTTACCTTCATTATGGTGCTTCCTTTGAGTGCTTGTGTCCAAACTTTTATAAGTACATTTTTAATGAATTGAAGTGATAATAGAATTATATTTTTGTGAAATCGTCGCAATTCAAGACCATTTTGCAACTTTTCAAGTACTTCATCCTAAAAGTCATCACCAAACAATTGTGTCAAACTAATAACGCTCTAATTAAAAACATTTTCTAGGATCCTGCAACTATAAATTAATCGGATGTTATATGGAGAATTTAACAAAGACATTTTCTTGTGTAATTACCTAGATTATATAAAATTCCAAATAAGCCTACTTTGATTGGTTGTATCGATACATATAATCTTGTCAATGTTTTTTTAACAATATTTTAAATGAAAATAATATTCTATATTAAGCAAATCACTTTCCACAAGCCTCCCAACGTTACGATGCCAATTGGATAATGTTTTTTATTATTATTAATATTAAAGCCAAAAAAAAGAGTCTATAAATCCTATATTGATGCCCAACGCAAACGTCACGTCAATGTTCAATTTTTCCTTTTTGTAATAAATGCTTATTATTATAACTTGTCGCAAATTATTAGTTTTGTTCTCGAATTATTGACAGTCTTAAAACACTTCTATACTTGACTAACTAAAATTAGATACACCTTTCTAATAATTCTTGCCAAATATAGCGGTATTTTCAATACTTCTCTCTCAAGAAAAAAACTTTCGAGAACATAATTTAGACCATATTCTCCTCTATTGTCATTTATGAATTATAAATATAACTTTATAGGTAGTGCAATTTATCTCCTATAAAATACAAAACTTCATTAAAGAAAAGGATAAATATGAAAAAAAATAATTTAACATACATATGAATTTTGAACAATTCAATTATTCTGAACAATGAAAAAATCCCCAAATTCACTTAATATGAAATAGAGGGAGTACATAATAAGTTAAAATTGCACTAATAATCCTTGAAGTTCATTTAGATTTGCACTTTTCAAACGATAATTACCGCTCTTAAAACCTACTTTCTTCGTCCCAATTCATGTGATGTAGTTTAGCTCATGTCCCGAAATTGAATAAATATGGAAAAAATTCTTTGATATTTAGTAATATAGTTAATTTTTTATATATAATTTAAATTTTCTAAATAAAAATTCTAATTCCTAAAAAAAACTATTAAACATATGTCAACTTGTTAGGCTCACAATCACCAATGTTATCCTCATTTCTCCTATAAAAACCCCAACTCTATGCTTCACTTTTCATCATAACTACAACAAAAACTTGCTTTTACTCACTAAATTTCTTTTATATCTCAAACAACAAATTAATTAAAAAAAAACATGTCTTGCTGTGGAGGAAGTTGTGGTTGTGGATCTGGCTGCAAGTGCGGCAGTGGCTGTGGAGGGTAAGTGTTAGATTAGAGATTATTATTTCACTCCAATAATCGACTTTTATCGAACTTCAAATTCTCTATATTTCAAGTTGACGTTGAAATAATGGACACAATTGAAAAGCAAACATATATAATTTTGCAAATAAATGAATAATATACAATATCTATCCAAACTTGTTAACATATAAAATGATCCCTCAACTAATGGAGTAGTTATTATCTGAGAAATCAAGTTTATCGTTCATCAATTTGTTACAATGTTTATTGTAGATGTGGTATGTACCCGGACATGGAGAAGTCCACCACCTTTACCATCATTGAAGGTGTTGCACCTATCACCAAGTACGTACGACTATTTTTTGTTGTTGTTTAAATTGGTAAATTAATTAAAGACTATATATATTTAGAAATTGGAAGAGTAAATTAAAAAGATTACTTAATTGTAATATAAATAATATAATTTTGTAGCTATGGAAATGTTGAGGAGAAAGCAGCAGGAGAAGGATGCAAATGTGGATCAAACTGCACTTGTGACCCTTGCAATTGCTAAGTTGATGTATTCATGTGTGTCTCTACCAAAACTATGCTTTAAGAGCTTTTATTTTCTGTAATAATAATGATAAGACTACGTGTCTTTCTCTAATTGGTATATTTCTGGAGTGTGATTTGAGGTTGTAACAAAAATGCATCATCACATCATCTATATATACCATTTAAGTTTGTTTAATTTGTAGTTGTTTCTGAAATATCTCATATTTGTTTCAATTGCAATCTTAATGTGTAATGAATTTTGAGATATATATAGTCTATGTACGATAAAAGAAAATTAAAAAATATTGAGGGTAGGACGATAGGTGATCAAAGGTAAACAAGAGAGGGAATTACAAAAAATTCAGATAGTCAACTGACTAAAAATTCTCCAATCCTGTAAGTTTTTACTCGTCACATTGGATATCTCTTGCATTTTATTTATTTTGCACCCATTTGAACTTGTGCTTGTGTTTGAGGTGTTCTCTCAGTAGATTTGAGAATATTTATAATTGGGTGTTGTTGTCTTAGTACATTTGTGTGCTGATGAGTTAGAATATTAGTTAGATGTAATAGATGAATTTTGTGGCTGTTCTATTTATTTATTTATTCATAGATCAATAAAATCCTCCCTTTCCATGTTACTATTGTAAGCCACAAAATAATTGAAAGTCCAAGTTCTAAAATCATTTTTTTTCGCAAATAAATTTCATTTGGAATTGGATGATATTTCAAATGAATTGAAACGTCAAAGGAAGTCGAATCTAAAATTTGTGGCTATTTGAATAAGAGTTAAGCGTTTTGAAGTTATAGTCAGATTGTACCAAATTGTACATTGAAATTGTATTATAACTGTATGTTGAATTGTATAAATTATATTTTAAGTCGGTATGTCATTGTAATTGTATTGAAAGTTGTATACAATATTGTCGTAGTTGTCTTAAATATCCAGCAATCAACATGATTTATATAATATTTATACAGTTATATACATATAACATACAAAATTTATATAGATTATACATGAACCATGAGTGCAATTACATGTTTAGTAGTTTTTTCTTCCAGAGATCTAATATGATCTTTATACAAAATTGATACAGTTATGTACATATTTTCTATCTATTTTATACACAAAAATTATGAGGGAAAGACTAAACGTTGAACGAGATATTACATATTTCATAAATATTTTATAGAGTTTTCATATATATACGAAAATTGTGAGTGTAATTTTAAAGCTTGAGTGAGATATACATATTTCATATCGTTATATAGTGTTCATACACAAAATTTCGTGTGCAAAATTCGAACTGTGATTTGGTATATATTTTTTAAAAACTCCTCCTATATGTGTATGTGTAAATATCGTTAAATTCATGTCTGTTGACTGTTGTTCGATTATTATATTTTGTTCATTCTTACACACAAAACGTTATAAAATTATTTAACATATATACTAACTTATAAAATTTTAGATCGCGATTAAAAACTTCTTATAAAATTTTCAAGTCTGTTTATAAGAAATTTGTGGACAACATAAGTTGCACGAAGATTTCAGGTTAACAAGGGTTGTTGGTCCAAGACTTGCCCAACAATTTATAGGAAGCCCCAAGAAAAATGGAAAAAAACATAACTAGGCAATTTTAAATAATATTAATTCATTATTAATTATGGCACCAAAAATATTTATCTTTCTTGATGTTTATAGTATTAAAAAAAAATCCACTGCTTTCGTCAAATTTAATGAATAAAAATTGTCAAATATTTTATGGAAACTAAAAGTGTTATCTTTTGACAAATTTAAAGGACCAAAATTATTTAATACATACTTAAAGATACTTTTTTCTACCTACTTTTAAACATAAAAGATAATTTTTGTCATTTATTTAGTTTTATACCTAAATTATTGAGTGTTCACAAAAAATTTGTTTTAACAACCATGAACTTATTGTGTTACATGATTGAACTCATTTTAAAGACTTCTTATCTATATGTGTTTCTCAACAAGTTATTCTAAATATTTTGCCACATATTCAGTCAAAAGGTTTTTTAGATAAGTACTCCCTCCATCCCATATTAATTGATTATCTTATTAAAATAGTTGTCTCATATTAATTGTCCATTTTATTAAATTAAGAAAGTATTAAATAATTTCTTTTTAATATTACCCTTACAGTTAATTCTTTTTGAAAGTGTTCACATTTATTTGTAAATTTTCCAAAAAGAATTTTGAGTGAACTAGTAAACTTATCTTCTTATTTGTTTTTCTTAATACATATATAAAAAGGAAAATAATCAACTCATATTAAGTAAATAAAGTATAATGCGAAGGTGGTAAACAAAAATGCCTAATAAATTAAATATGAAACTCGCAAAATGCTAATAATTCATCACTCATAAAACTAATGTATGATTTGTTCTCTTTTCCCTCTCTTTTTATCCCACGATTCCCGCTATGTTTAACTACGTGTTATAAAAGATTAATTAATGGAATTTCAAAAATTCTTAAATTTCCATAATATATTTAAAATCATAAAATTAAAAAATATTTTGATATATTTCGGTTATTTAGCAATCGAAGGTATGGCGGTTGAGGACGGGCACTTAACTCCACCACCGTCAGAGACTTCGACTTTTATGCATTTTGTTATAACACGACTACTCCATTTGGACCATTTAATTCTGTCCTTATTAAAAATTGATGGTACTAAACGATTTTTTTATTTTATATTATTTAATTTTTATACTAAGATTTTATTTTCTTTTTATTTATTTATTTATTTTAGTAAATTGAGAGAAATTTATTATATTTTTAATATTATTTTTATTATTAAATAACTAATAAAGTTAAATTTATTCAAAATATATTTAATAAAATTAATTAATAATTTTTTTAGAAAAATACTTTCTTAAAAAGTCTATCAAGTCACTATGACATTAGTGATCTGAAATATAAGGAGTAATTGTTCTTTTAAAATATTAGGATGCTGTTTATATCCTTCCAATTATTTTATCTTTATCTTTAGTAATAATTGTGTTGGAAAGTATAATATTGACTAATTAATATATAAAATATGAGTGAAGAGACAAAGAGCACATACACATATTTCAATATTTACAATTTCTTAGATTAACTTTTTTTTTTTATTAAAAAAATAGTTATTGAAAAGAAATCAATTTTTAAATAATTAAAAATAATATAATAATTAAAATACATTTTTAAGAGACGTTTTAAACAAATAATATAGCCATAATAATATTTTTTTTTAGATAGTTACAAAAATTATAATAAAACGAAGAGGAAAATTAAAATTTAGTAAGAGTTGAACATGTTAAGCTATGACTTATGACCTATTGTTTAACTCACCCTAATTCAAACTCATTTTAGCTTAAGTAGCTGTGAGTCATTCTCATATGGGAAGGAATAAAAATTTGTCCTTCAAATATGTGGGTTTTAATTTTGTCTCTTAAATATGTAGTCTTTAATTTTTTTTGCTTCGAAACTTTAAGAAATAAAAAATAATTGAAAATATCCCTAACATTGAAATAAAAAAGCAATAAGTTTATATGTAATCTTTACAATATAATATTCATCAAGTTATGTCATACTACATAATTTTATTCCTATAAAATTTATGTTGAGCGAGACAAAAGTCCAGTAAAATTAAAGATTTTCTTTGGTTTAAGCGGGATAAGTTTTGGTGTATATTTATATTTTTCAGAAGACAAATCAAATATATCTATATATGTAATACAATTTTTTTACAAAGAGGATTCATATGGATCCTCTTGATACTAGGTAGGTTTGTCCTTGTGTATAAGGTAAGGATATATGGTTAGTAATTCTAGGATTAATAATACGAAATTAGTTATATTCGGACTATTTTTTTATCATGGTATAATTTAGTGTATTAAGAATAGTTTTGTTCTTACTCATACTTATCCATTTATTAATAGCATGTGTATACTTTAATTTTCTTTTCTCTTTTCAAATTATTTTTTATAATTATGGTGGGGAAAAGGGAAATGAAAGAGGGGATTACAATATAGGAAGTCGAACCCTCACTAACAAGGTGAGAGTTTAGGTAGTCATTCAACTAAATTACTAAGATTTCCTCGTGTATTACTAATATCATGGTTTGTTATGTATTAGTTATATACCTTATAATTAAATATTGAATAAGATGTATAACTTAGACATATATTAATTATATATAGCTCAAAATTCTATCAAATAAAAAATTAAATAATATCATGACTAACCTATATTAAATTTTCTAAGAACATCCTATCAAAATAATCAAATGACCCCTTAATGATAAGTATGGACAAAAATAAAAGACCTCTATATTTGAATTTTGAGGACAAAAATTAAAAATCATCCTGAAATAAGAATAATTCATATAAAATTTTGAACAACAATTAAATAAATTATTTAATATCAACTTAATTTATTTTGATCCACTAAATTCCATTTATTAGTTGAATTGTTTGTTATTATTCCCTTCGATAGCCGCAAATTCTTCTCCTGAAGTTGATCTAACGTTGACTTACTTATTCACCCTTTGCACGTCTTCCCCCTCAACTAATATTTTTTTCTTGTTTTTGGCCTAAATTAATCAAAGTATGTTTTTCACGAGTAGTACACATATTATAATTAAAAAATATTTATAGTTAGTGTGTACCCAATACACTAAAAAGATGATGATTTGGTCCATGGTTATAAGGTTTGGTTTTATTCTATATAATGACACAATAAAATTCTTGATGGCATAGTAGAATCTAACCAAAATACTTGAGGAGGAAAGGAGAATTCCACTTGGAGAATAAATTCTCCTTTCCCCTTGTCATGTGTGTGGATAAAAACAACAAACCATAGAATTTAATTTTGTTCATATAGTGGTCTTCTTATCATTATTTTCAACTTAGAAGTTTCATTTCAAATTTCCAAGCAAAGGTCAATGTAAGTTCATTCCCTTCTACTTTAATTTGTTATTCATAAATACTTCACCTAAAAACGTCTATACGCTATTGTTGTTGTTCTGTTGTAGTTCTTCGTTTGATAAACGATCATTTTTGTTAGTTGTTGTTGTAGTTCTTTGTTTTATAAAACGTTCATTTTTTTGTTATTATTGTTGTTCTGTTGTAGTTCTTTGTTTGATAAACGTCCATATATTTGTTTGTGTTAGAATGTCTACGTTGAACGAAAACCATATCCAAAGGATTTTCGACAAGCTTGATGAAGATGGTGATGGATTAGTGAGTTTAGATGAGGTCAAAGAGCTTCTTGATAAAATTGGAGCTTGCACGGGCCTTGATGAGCTTCAATCTTTGGTAGGTAAAACGAGTCTTAACTTCATCGATTTCTTGTTCTTTTACGAGGCAATGGTGAAGAAAAATAACGAAGAAAAGATAAAAGAAGACAACAATATTATTGATAATAGTTTGGAAGATGATCTTGTTGAAGCATTCAAGGTGTTTGATTTGAATGGAGATGGTTTTATATCATGTGAAGAGCTTCAAAAAGTGTTGTCAAGATTAGGATTATGGGATGAGAAAGAAGGAAGTGATTGTAAGAACATGATTCACATGTATGATACTAACCTTGATGGAGTTCTTGATTTTGAAGAGTTCAAGAACATGATGTTGGTGTCTAATTCTTGAGGGTATTCATAATTTGTAACTAATTGTTGACTTTTTTTTTTTAATGTTTTTGAAACTTTCTTGTGATCAACATTGTTATGATGACTTTTATATATTATGGTTTATTAACTTCTTATATTGTATTATGCTTAACATATTCCATGGTACTCAAGACTTGTATATTTGTTGGACAAATATGAAATTTCTTCAAATAAGTAGAATATTAACTAACTACATTTCAGCAAAATGGTGGGTGGGTGCCATCCATTCTCTTTGACACAAACACTAACGTAAAATTTATAGAGAAAACTAGTAAGATAAATAAACAATGAAATGATATATAATACCCTTGTGGTCCGATTCTTTCTGGACCCACGCATAGCGTGGGGATCTTAGTGAATTGGGCTGATTTTTTTTATTTTGTTAAAACGTAATTTGTATTAATAACATGTGATTATGTTATTATCTGTTAGTGAAACAAATGAGAAGAATCTTGAAGAATTGTGTGTTTATGTGACACACTTTCTTTTTAAGACTACTATAAAAGAATGTTACTTTTCTATTTTAGAAACAAGTTTGTAATTTTCTTTGTCCTTAATGAAATAATTTATATTCACACAAATAATTAAGGTTTGTTACGTTTTATAAGACCTTCTCCTCCAAAATTATCTTCTCTTTTTGTCAAAATTTTGGTAACTCCATGCCAAGTTTTTCTTACTATTTGTTCTATTATCTAAATCATTTCAATGCATAGGAAAAAAGAAATAGTTTAGACTATGATAATTCAAATCATATCAAGAATATAAATTCACAAAATAAAATGCATGTTTGCATTAAAGGATGACACTGAAATCTCATATGATTTCATTAGTCTTTTTAATTTTTTGTTGTTGTGACTCAAAATTTTAACATAAGACTTCATTTTTGTTACTAAAATTATGTATGTGAAAACTTTTCGTCACTTTATATTAAGTCTGTTACATAGAGCTAGCGTGAAATATTAATAAATATAAATAATTATGTCATCATTGAGTGCATTTAGAATATAAAAATTTACCGAGGGCAAATATGCAATTATAGAGGATATTATTGGAGTTTATTTTCTTTGAGACAAGTTGTCATAATTTTTTTTATTCAATTGTCTTTATAAACTAAAAAGACGAGTAACCAAATCAAAGACTGAAGTTGTTATTTACAAAGTCAAAAATAGATTAAATATTTAATTGATTTAATAAACATGTTTATTTACAAGGTGATATGACAATCATAACCTTTAAATTTTGAATCGATCTCTGATTATAGACTACACTTATAAAAATAATAAATATTGAGCGAACATAAAAATACATATTTATTAATAAAAGAAGGAAAACAAAAAAACCATCGATCAAAAGTCAATTTGATGTGTAAAGTGTTTCATGTTTGTGCAAGATCAGAAAAAGAACAACATATGTAGACAATCTACCTAATATAAATACTAATAGATATCTTCACAGTTCAAATTCGTAACATATAAATCACATGAAGATAATATTAATATTGCTTCAACGACCACTTTCAATTTGTATCATATTGATGTTGTACAAGATAAGGAGCACAATCTTAATCAGTGTTTTAAAAGACGGGGTGTGATGCGAGACGTTTTATGCAGTACGGGACGTAATTCTTATGGATCTACGGGGTGTAGTCTCATGTATATTCAAATTTATAATTTATTACTAAGAAAATAAGAAAAAGTAAAAACTTTCAATTATTTTACAAATAAATTTTAGTAAATAACCTATAATATATAGAAAAAAAATATTATGATTTTTATTTGAGGAATGTATTAATAACCAATAATGAAGAAAAAAAAATATTACAATTAGTATTTGAGAAATATCATTACACCAATAATAAAAAAATATGATTTAAAGCAAAAAAGGTTCAAAAACAAAAAAAAAACTTCTAGGGTGTACGTTTTTATGTCCAGGGATTACATTTTTATGCTTAGAGCTTACACCCCAAATTCTAAGACTTACACCCTATGAATCTACGTCTTTAATTTGCGCCCCAAAACATTTTTAATATGCCCCACTCTGAGACTCACTTAGAACTCGCGCAGAAAATGTTTTTGAAAACACTGATCTTAACATATACAAATGGAGGAAAAAAGTTTAAGAATATAATGCAAGGTCCACAATTTTAAAAGATATGGACACAAATGGTATACGTCTATACGGTATCTTGTTATACCTTATCAAGAATTTTCACCCGTCTTTGGAAATTGTATCCTTACTCTTTTTCAAATTACAAAAATCTTTTAAATTTGGTGGAATCTGGATATATCTCAAAACGTTTCGATACATCACGTTTCAATTTTGGATACATTGTTCAATATGATACATTACGTCTCGATTTTGAATACATCACTCAATGTCCCGATATATCGCGTCTCAATTTTGGATACATCACTCAACGTTCCGATACATCGCGTAAAGTGTTGTATCCAGGCGATACATCATGTAAAGTGATGTATCCGATTGATACATCGCATAAAGTGATGTATCTAAGAATAGAAGAGAGTAAAAAATTTTGTAGCTTTTTCAAATGGTAAAAATATAATAAAATAAGTTATATATTTAGATAATTTTCTTAAAAACACGTTTGACGATGATAGGCATAATTAATTTTATAAATCTCACTTTATTAATCATAATAAATTCCTTTTATTGTACTTTAATCGCCTAGTCAAAAAACATTTTTAAATATGAATTCTCAAATATTCCTTTAGATAACTTTTCGAAATCTCATCTGTATCTAGAAAAAGGGTTTTCCTTTAAGAAAAAGAACTTGTATTACATGTTCTAGTTAGTCTAATCTACTATTTTCTCGGTCGCAATTTAAATGTCTTATTTTCTATTTTAATTTATTTCAAAAGAGTTTTTTTTTATAACGATATTCTACATGATAAATTTAAGATCACAAAATTTAAACAATTACACACATTTAACTATAAAATTAAAAAAAAAATCTTTATTTTCTAAATTTCATGTTCTGTCAAATTAAAATATTTAAATTGAAACGAAGGAAGTGAGAATTATTTTATGGGCACACGTAATGCGCGCCAAACTGTAACGTCATACGAAAAAATTGGGGAAAAAAAAGATATTGGACTTTACTTTTAAATATATTTTCCAAGTCTTTGGTCAATTGGTCTGACGGCCACAAACTTCTTACGTTGATTATCTATAGGAATTACTGATTTATAAATAGATGTTGAAGGAATGGTTTATGAAATGTGTTTCACAATTTTCTGCTTTTCTTTTCTCCGTGTGGGAGAAAGTGCAGTTTGAAGGGGGCAAATTTGCTTATTATTCTCTCGTCTCGTATTAGATGGACATTTTTTATTTACATGATTATTAAAAAAATTATTAATAATTGATTAACTTTACTATTTCGTCCTTTGTTCATATTAATTAGCCTCTTGAAAAAAGAAATTTTGGATCTTTTAAGTTTATTTAAACTTCTAAAGCCAAATTAATTCCAAAGGTAAAATAGGAAAAAAATATTAATTAACTCTATCATAATTTAGTAAGTGATCAAGTAATATGAGATAAATACTTTTAATAAGATGTCCATTTAATATGAGACGGCGATAGTACTTATTAGACAATAGGGAAGAGTCGACGAGTGTAACGACCTGTTCCTGTTGTTATAGAAAAGCCAATGGGGGAAAAATTGGGGCCGGAAAACTTTTTCGTAGTATTTGGATTTTCCCAACCTAGTCCAGATTTGGACAAAATCAGAGTCTTTAAGGTGTAGGCAAATCTGGTAACAATCGGGTGATTTAATTATGATTTTGATTACATGAGTAGTTAGATAACTCGTTAAGGAATCCGTACGACTTTACGGAATTGAATTTGGGTGAGTAGAACTCCCGGAATTGATCTTGGCGTGAAGGGTATACGTAATTTCTAAGTGTCGTGGGTTAGAGGTGTGTTGTGAAATGAGGATTTTGGAATTCTTTAATTAGCTCTCTATCTCGTGCAACCCGCCTTGGTGGCGAATTTGGTCGCTTTGGCGGGGCCGCTGTGGTGGGGTGGTGGCCGCTGTGGTGGGCCAAACGCGACTTAAAGTCGTTAATAAACTCATAAACGACCTTATTTGGCACTTTTCAATTTTTAGAGCTAAGGAACGAACCCCAGGCGACTCCTACTCATTTTTCACCATTCTTGAGGCTAAATGTAAGCTTTTCACTCCCCGAATCCATTTTTCGATCCGTAGAACGTAATAGAATGGGTGAATATTGATAGGGAAAGGTTTTGTTACAGATTCTATGGTGGAAACAACCCTAATTTGGATGATTGGGATCATGGGTTTGATCTAGGGTTCATAGAATTGTTATAGTTTCGGGTAGTTAGCGATTGTTTGTTGATTCCCGTGTTGTTATGATTGTTTGTAGACCAAGAACAAGCGGATCGAATCCGGAAAGAGAAGGATCAAGTTTCTTAGGGTTTCAAGCTTGTTTCGAGATAGGTGATGGTTGTGATTCTATGATTGTGTGATGTATGCTTGTTCTTGCTTCATTATGATATTTGTATATGTATGAATGTTGCAATGTTGATCACACTTGTTGTAAATGAGATGGATGAATGAAGATTGCCATGAATCATGAATTAAATGTATGATCTTGAATATATACTTGTGATTGTGATTGTGATTGTGGTGTGTGAATGGCATCGGTTGCCACGTTCCGGTATAACTAACTTGGATCGGTTGCCACGTTCCGGCATAACATTGGGATCGGGTACCACGTTTCGGTATGCTAACTGTTTGGGTATTTGGGTTCCATGAGAGGACCAATGACGTGACTTAATTGTGTATCTTGCGAAATGTGAAGTTGTTCGTTAATGATGATAATATTGTATATGTTGATATATATGCATGTGACTATAATGTTGTCTTGACTTGCTTATGTTGCACTTAGTGGGATAGCTGCGTGACCCTACCAGTACACTGTGGTTGTGTACTGATATTGCATTTGCTCTTATTTTTGTTGAGTACAAGGCATCTTCAAGCGGCTACTGACAGACCTCGCTTAGGAGATCAGTGATCGTCGTTCGAATTCAAGGGTGAGCCAATTCTTCCGGGCTGCCATGGAATTCTCTTTCAATTCGTCTATTTCCACCATTTTCGGACTTAGACATTTGTTCTAGTTAGTTGCTTAGTTCATTAGTTGGGGTTGTATCCCTTCTTGTTTAGACTTGGTTCATTGTTAGATGTTTTGGTACATTGACTTTCAGGTTCTAGGTTATTTCTTCCGCATTGTTAGTTGTTAGATCTTTTGTTGAAGTTTTTGGGAACTTCAGTCTTAGCTATTATTTCTGCTTTCATATACTTAAATGCCTTAGTTTTTAGATTAGTTGCTTGGTTTGAGTTGTAGTAATGGTTCTCCCACCGGAGTGTTAGTGTGCGTGCCAATCACGATGGTCTGGGTCATGACAACGAGCACATGTGTCTTTGTAGAATTCAAATGGCATTAAAGGGTATTTTTGTCATAAGATATTAAATTATCAAAGGAAATTTTTCATAAATTATATATTTAGAAATTACGTAAAAAGTATTATAAATTAGAATAATTAACAATAAAATATTTTTAAAAAATCATATAAAAAATTACAATCAAATAAAAATTTAATTGACTCTCCAAATTTCATCTGTATCATATAAATTGAAACAAAGAGCAAGGAAAGTAAAGACATTTCCAATAATTTATATATTTGCAAATTACGAAATCACAATAATTAACAACATAAATTGATCTAAATTTTATCAAAAAAGAAATTTGATTGATTCTCAAAATTGTACTTGTGTCATATAAATTAGAACATAAAAAATAAAGTTTCCAAAAAATAATATATATTGAGCACGAGCTCATGTATCTAGTTATGATAACATATGTTTACGTAAGTGAATTTCTGGTGTTATTATGTATAGTTTTATGTTTTCAAAATAAATCATTGGAGGCAATTTTAAGGATATACGTTGCTAAACAATTATTGTGGATTAATTGCTAAATTTCCACTTCCAAGCTTTGAGCAGACACAAAATTTCCTAATTGTAATTCCACCCACTTATAAGTTAGAGAGAAATATATCTATAGCTTATTTGAATTGCGTTGATCTGATTATTGAGTTTGTTACATTTATGCTTTCATCCTGAGGTTTTGAACCAAATATTTTGAATGATAAGATAGTGAAGGATTCATGGTCAAAGGATAGTTTTAAGATTCAATGTATGTTACAAGAGGTGTTAGGAAAAATGTCTCCGACCTCTCCTTAGATTCTTGTTGGTTCGCGTTTGTTCATAGAAACTACGTTGGTGAAAATACCTAAATAGGGAAATTTATGAAAACAACTAATATTTAGCGTTAAATAAGACTCTATAGCTATAATTTGCTTAATTATGGATAATAGCAAAATGTTAGGGGAGGAGGGAGGAGAGACGCGAACGAGATTTGCGAGAGAGAGTATTTTTTCGTTGATTTTGGAGAAAAAGAATACAAATACAAACTGATTTGTATCAAAATAAATACATATTAAGAAGATAAGAGGCGAGCGAGATCGAAAGAGGGAGGAGAGAAGTGAGCGAGATCGAGAGAGGGAGGAGAGAGGCGAGTGAGATCGAGAAAGGGAGGAGAGAAGATTGTATTTTGTATTTATTTTGCATTGTATTCTGTATTTATTTTATATCAATTCTATTCGAAATACAACAAATACGACTGTATTTTTCCTCTCTTTGATTAGATACAGAGAGGATGAATCCATATTGTATTCGTGTGGATACAAATATGATTGATACAAAAAAAATATAAAATACAGTTTTTCGAATACATACAATTGAAATAACATACAAAACTCTCACCTATATTTGTTGAATATAATTGATACATGATAAATTTGAATGTGTTTCTTTTTATTAGGAAGAGAGAGAGAGAGGGGGCAAGAAAGAGAGAGGAGAGGCAAGGGAGAGAGAGGAAGGGTAGGAGAGAGGGAGAAGAGGCAAGAGACAGCGGGGAATTGTTTGTTATAACAACATATTGCTCTTTTTGTAATATTTTGAAATTATAATCATTTTTCGTAAATATATTGTTGATTTTAACTAGTTTAATAATTTTCTCATTTATTGACTTAACTCAATTAGATTCGTTCAAATTCAACTCGACCTCCACATTTGTCACATCTAACTATTTCCTGACCATGTAGCATCGTATTTTAGGTAGAGCAATATTTCACTCAGTATAACATTTTTTAGATCATAAATTTCCCTTTGACTTCTTTATATTTGGATGGAGAAGGTTTGAATAGGCAGTGTTGGTTATTTCAAAACAAACAACTTGTGGATTGGGACCATTTCTCTTTAACTAGGGTTAGAACAGAAGAAGTTTATGCTAATTATTATTATGAAGTGTATGTGTTTCTCATTTTGATTCTCATCCACTTCTTCTATATGTGGTCTTTCCTTTTTATGCTTTTTTATTAGTTATTCAAACATTGATAGTCGTAATAGAGTCTGATTAAATTTAAATTTGTGTTGAAAAGTCTCACATAGAAAAATAAAGTACTCTCTAACAAAAGCAATTCTAGAACAAGGGGAATTCAAACTCGATGAAAGAGTACTTACAACTCCACCACAACCCTTATTGATTTTCCTTTATATGTTTGTTCTTAGCAATTTCTCTTCCGTTCCTAATTTTTGTAATTCCAGTTTACAACTTAGAAAAATACATCTATAGCTTATTTGGGTTGGAATTGTGTTAGTTTGATTATCGAGTTTTCTTTTTTTGTTTCCCATCCAAGATTCGGTATCCGCATTAGAACTTGATTAATGTGAATTCACATCGTGTAGGGCCTCATTTTGAAGAGAAGCACTCCTTATTGGAAAAACATTTTTATACCCAAGGTTCAAACTCTCGAGACATCTGATTAAGAAAGGAACAATCTCATCTATTTCACCACGTTCTTTAGTGAATTTGTTGGGGGCAAGGTCCCTCAATGAGCCCAGGGACAAAAGAACTAAAAGATGAAAAAACAAAATACTTGCAAGGCAAGGTTAAGATTGAAAGGCACAAAGTAGGACTTTTTATTCTCTGTGGTCCTAAAATATGTATTCATTATGGAACTGCCAAAATCTAAGGGTACTACTTCTTCTTGAATGATGTTGATTCTTCATAGCTCTTTGTTCATCTCATATTCTCTATTAATCAAAGGCCAAATATATTATAGTAGTACACTTTTTACAAAATTTTTCATTTATAAATGTCTGCGGTCGTTTGGTTGGGAACAAGCTATCCAAGGATTAGTTATTCTGGGTTAGCTATCCTGGGATAACTTATCCCATTACTATGATATAAATGGTGGGATAAGTTATCCCAAACATGGCAACCAAACAAGATATAAAATTTTTATCACATCACTTTTTTCTTATCTCATCACTATTTATTTTTATCCCTCACACCAAACGAAAAATTTATTTTACACCACAAATAATATCTTATAAATTGAGACGAAAATAATATAACTTTGACTATATTACTTTCTATGACATCGTATCTTGAACGAGTGAAATTTGGTTTCCCTATTTCTATTATTCTCCTTATTGGAAGTTGTGATAAAGACAAAGGAAATTTCTAGAAAGTTTACTTGTATGAATCAAGTCAATAATGAACATAACTCTTCAAGCCAACGAAAAAACACAGAAATTACTACTAATACTAATTTGTTTCTGATTGAATTTATAAATGTCTGCTTATTTTCTTATAAAACCCCTTCTTCCAAGAAACTTCCTATTTAATATTTGTCCAATTTCAACCACAAGTAATGTCTTGTGATTGTTACTCCCTCCGTCCCTATTTAGTTGTCCACTTTAGAAATGACACACAGATTAAGACAACAATGATTAGCATAGTAAAATTACAATTTTACCCTTATAGTACAATTTACAATTCCAAAATAAATTCACTCAAGATAACTAATCAATGTTGGGAAGTTCATAAGTTTATTTACTTTATTTATGACAACTTTATTTAAATAAGGGTATAATAGGAAAAAAATTGTTGTCTTTTCTTGATTTGTCAAAATGGACAACTAAATAGGAACAACTAAAAAAGAAAATATGGACAACTAAATAGGGACGGAGGGAGTATATTATTATTTTTTAGGTATATTAGTCCGTACAAGTAAAGGACATGGGATATATCCTCTCAATTCTTGATTGAAGTACTATATATAGTACCACATCTTCTTTGAAGTTTTTCTCTAAAGCATCATTAATAGGCGTCAGAAATTTACTGGCTTGATTAATTCAGAAAGCCTTCGATATAACTTCATTGTTCGATCATGTCTCCAATCAACTCAATTAATTTGTCAAGAATCTTCTCAAAGCTTGACAAGAATGGTGATGGCCTTGTGTGTCTTGACGAGTTAAAGGGATTTCTTGATACCATTGGAATTATTGCAAGCCAAGAGGAGCTAGAGTTGCTACTTGGTAAAACAAGCCTAGACTCTATTGATTTTTTCTTCTTCTATGATGCTATCACAAAAGCAAATATTAATAAAGGTAGCAATTCTAAGCACGAGGATCGAGAAAATGTTTTCTTGGAAAATGACCTTCGTAAAGTGTTTAGAGTATTCGATTTAAACGAGGACGGATTCATATGTTGTGAGGAGCTGCAAAGAGCATTGTCAAGATTAGGATTGTGGGATGAACAATGTGGGAAAGATTGTAAGAGTATGATTAATGTTTATGACAAAAATTTAGATGGAAAACTTGATTATGAGGAGTTTAAGGACATGATGTTTGATAATTAATTAGAATTAGAGGTATGTAATATAATATAATCCCGCTTACAATCTACCAAGAAAAAAAAATGTTTTAGTTGTATGCATTTGGATTAATGATGTTAGATGGTTTGCTGGGGATTTAATTTTATAGTTTTGTTGAACTTTATATTACTATTATTATTAATGGACTTTTATTTAATATACTCTAGAAATATTAAGCTGATGACTTTTCTCTTGTACTTTTTTGTTCATAATTTTGTATAAATAACTTTCAACATTTGAATTTAGATGTTTATATTTGCAAGAATTTAATAATATTTCAATCAGATCTTTTTCTTGCAATATCAGCAACCTTAATTGACAGCTAAGGAAGCCAATTAATTAAATAATTATAATACAATAGTATGAGTGCGTATTATTTTATGTGAAGATTAGTTGTGTTGTAATCATGTATTTTCCACCTTACATAAAACAATATTGATGCCGTATTAATTTTTCACGTAAATGACTTACGTCCTAACTAGCTACCAAACGTGGTATTACTTATACAAGATTTAATACCGGTATAAGTGTAAATGATTTTTACACAATCAAGTCAATAAGAGAAAATAGCAACTGAAATTAAATCTGAGGCTCTTGCAATCTTTTAGAGCTAAGTAACAAAAGATTACTTGTAAGGTTAGAAATAAATACAAATTAAATTCAAAGTAACCAAATTGCTCAATTATTTACAGTTTAAAAAAAAAAAAAATTCTCTCCAGAGACATTGAGGCTTTTTCAACTTTGTACTAAACCATCTATCTTCTTTAGAAATAAGTGTTGTATCAAAACATATAACTAATGCGGGATGCTTTGTGCACTGAGCTGCTCTTTTTTATTGTAGACGCTTTTCGCCTATCAAAAGCTTCCAATTAGAATGAGGTCCCTCGCTGCTATCATATTTAAATGACACCCATCCTAAGGCTTGTGCAATTTCTACGAGCTCTTCGATAACAGGTGTGGTGTCGCGAATATAAACTCGTCCCCCGGGTCTAAGAATTCTGTCTATTTCAAGCATGATAGTTGTCACATTGCATCTGCATGAATGAGATGTGAGGATATATAATCAATCACCTTCACATAAAATGAACTGCTTTGATGAATCACATTGATCGAAAAGTTAAGGCAAGGTGAAAAAGTATTATACCTGTTTTTTTCGACTGAGAAAAGAGCAGCTGCGTGGACTAAATCATACGTTCTTGGATAAGTATCAAATGGCTCACACCTGGAGATCAAAACAATAGGATTTAAACAAATCAAGCTTTTCGTGTTCACGTTCTAATTTGTTGGTAAGAAGTGGTTTTCAAACCACTGAAATTGATTTTGGTGTAAGCCAGCCCCGTTATTCGTTTGATACATGATCATCTAGAGTGCAATCTAAGATGTTCAAATCCACAGACATGTTATCAAATCTACTAACGAATAAAAGAGAGAATTCTATGATCTACTGTACAAGCCACATCGTGTGGTGCACTAATTTTGGCTGTACATGAATACCATGATCCGTCACCAACTCTGATGATTAGACTCCAGAAAAAACTTGTAAACATTTGATGTAAATACTATCCACAGAAAGAGAAGTGTATTTTACCAGTCATGCATGACTCCAATGAAACCCCGGTCATATAGAACAGGCAGTGTATTAGGACCACTAACGGGAACAACATTCATAACCCAGCAATCGAAGTTGAAATCATGCAACGCAGCTGCAAACCTACCAAAACATCTCAACAATTAGGAGCACTGCAGCTTAAAATGTTTTTCAAATAGCAAAAGCTTTAGATGTCAGCAGAGCATATGTAAAATGGAATGAATAGAACCAATTCTTTAAATGAAACATACCCCCCATATACAGCTCTCATGTCCAGCACGTTTCGTAGGTTTAATGTTTCCCAATGGAAAGCACCAATATATCCTTTTATTACGGCATACCAAAAATTTGACTCTGCTTTATAAATCTCCCTCCTAGATAATTCAGCATCCATTTTTATACTAAACAGCCTGTCCGGTGGAGAGTGAAGGCGTGCAGGCCAAGCAGTCACGTTAGCTCCATAGCC
>JAJOOR010012269.1:0-34152 GCA_036250505.1 Solanum acaule
AGTTGGATACCTCTAGTAATTCTCTTAGATTCTGCCATTGGAGCGTGATTTAGAGTTTATCAAATCCTAAATGTGATTTCAACTACAAACAACAATTTCAATTGAAATACAAATGTGACTTTGTTGGTATACCATTATGGTGAATACAAAATAAAAAAAAAGTATAACTTGTTTGTAGATAAAGTGATATTGAAATACAAATAAGCAAATTAAAATACAAAATTGTCATCATTTGTGTTCTAAGTAGAAAATTGTGATATTAAAAAATAGAAAATTATTGATTAAGTTGGATACCTCTAGTAATTCTCTTAGATTCTGCCATTGGAGCGTGATTTAGAGTTTATCAAATCCTAAATGTGATTTCAACTACAAACAACAATTTCAATTGAAATACAAATGTGACTTTGTTGGTATACCATTATGGTGAATACAAAATAAAAAAAAAGTATAACTTGTTTGTAGATAAAGTGATATTGAAATACAAATAAGCAAATTAAAATACAAAATTGTCATCATTTGTGTTCTAAGTAGAAAATTGTGATATTAAAAAATAGAAAATTATTGATTAAGTTGGATACCTCTAGTAATTCTCTTAGATTCTGCCATTGGAGCGTGATTTAGAGTTTATCAAATCCTAAATGTGATTTCAACTACAAACAACAATTTTAAACAAAAATAAAACCATAAAATAAATCTTAAATAATGAATAAAGATGCATACCTCAATAAAAGGGATTGTGTGAATATCTTTATAAATATATTTTTCAATTTCTGGAAAAAAAAAATGAAGAGAGAGGCGGATTTTGAAATGGAGAAGAATTGGAAGATTTAAATATGTTGCAAAAAGAGAAAAGAAAAAAAGAAGAAGATGAAAATATGAGAGAGAGAAAATATTCCCTTTATTTTAAACATATGATAGAGGATTAATTGGAAAATGTGTAATTAAGGTAAGATAAAATTGGAAGTAAATTAGGATACACAAGCTTTTCTAAAATAATGACATTTTGACATTTTTACTAATATTTATAAAGTATGAAGGTTTTTACTAATTACGTTAGACTTTTTCACTATTTTGCTAATTTTCCCATATTTTTAGGTGGATCCACTAGCTAAAGACCTATGTGGGCACATAGTTATGGGATAGGGAGGTTGCTTCCAGAAACCCGACCTATTGTATTGGCGGAGGAGCTTCCATCTCATGAGAATAATTTAGAGAACCTGGCGTCTTGTATTGACGGGAGGGCCTCTATCTCACTTTCTATATCTACTCGGTGCTAAGCATTATTTCCCAAAATTACTTGTTTAGTCTTGAATTGGATTTACATGTTTAAAGGAATATTTTACCCTTCGTTCAACCCAAATCATAAAAGAGCTCATAGATTCAATTAGGTGAGAATGGACTTTCAACCTTAGAATCATCATTAGTATGTGAGAATAACTTTCACACCAAGATCATGTGTTCTCATGAAAATGGAATTTTAATCAACACAATAGGATTATCATGGTCATTTCATTTCATGCATAATAATGTGTAAAGGTGCATATGAGAAGTATACTTTCAATTAGCACCATTGATACATCATAATCATGTTTATGCATTGGGTGTGTGTGTGTAATTGTCCTTGCAATGACACAACAACAACATTATCATCATAGACACTTCCCTCTCAAAGTGTTCATAAGCATGTACATAATATCTCAATCATGCATAATTCACATATATTGCATTCAAGGATCATAGACCATATAAATCAACACATCTAACATTCATCTTAGTAGACATGTATATAATAGTAATTCAAGTAGTTCATTCATTGCATGTATAAGCTCATATACTCATATTGTAGGTCATGTGGATAAAGTCCTTCCACAATAGTACCATATACAATTCAACATGCACAATAGCTTCCTTCTTAAAGCCTACATATTCATAGTCCATTCCATTTAGCTTTTACCCTTAAAGCCCTAGGAGTCATCTTCATATTATGAGCATTTCTCTCAAGCAACACCTCACATGGTCATCATGTAAGCCTAACTCTCTAGGTAAACTAACCACATGCTTCATCTTACTCAATTATAGTCACATAACATCAAGTAAACTAAATCTCAATACTACTTCAACCAAGATTCATCATGTAAGCCCTAATAAATTAGTTCACGTCCACAAGCTTTACACATAATAAATGCATGTCTAGCTGATCTAATATAAGGCAATTCATCAAGAAGTTTATTAATCTTAGAAGGTCACATCTAAACCCTCAATTTACCTCTTTCATGACGTAGCCCTAGGCCACATCAATTTCGCCTTAGAATATTAGGTTAATCCAGTATACATGTAGAATCATACTAAAATCATGCAATCACATCATAATCCACTCACATCCAATCAATTGGACCAACTTACAACAACATTGATAATAATGTAAAGAAGGACCATAGCTAGGATTGGGGAACTCATGGATTCTTGAGGAATTCAAGTTAAAATTATATAAAATCAGTAATATATTCATAAACAAACATAATTCAACATTTAAAAGAAACTTTGAAAGGAATCCATGGGGTTGATTTGAAACCCTAGCTTTTGGGAAAACGGATTTTCTATATTTGAGATAAAAGCTTTTGAAGGGACTCCTTGGGTGATATCTACCCAAGGATCAAAGCTACCATACCTTAGTTGTAGAATCCAACCAAATTCGTATAAAAAATCTCCCTTCTTCAAGTTCAAACTTGATCTCTTTCTTTGTTCTTCAATAATGGTTTATAGAGAGAAGATTTTTGGAAAGGAGGGTGTTTTGGAATTTGATTGGGGTCTTGAGATATAATGAATTAATTAGCTGATTAATGACATAAAATACTTTATATAGGTAAAATAAATCCATATAAAACGACCCCTAATGAAAACTAATTAAAAAGGAATTTACTTACCTACCCCTTACCTTGGCCGAGAATTGACAGCATTGTCGGACATGACCTACGCCCACCACTCACGGATCGTGAGTGGACCTACGGGTCGTGGTGATGGTCCGTAGGTCAGGGTTGAGGCTTTTTCTTGAGGGCTTGACTCACGCCCAAGAGCTACGGAGCATGGATGGACCTACACCCTGTAGGTGCCATCTGTAGCTCACACTTTGGGCAGTCTTGGGACAGATTTGGGGGACTGTTTTGGGGTCCTCCTCAAGGACCCCTTTGGTTGGTCCTTGGGGAGTCGTACCTTGATGTTTAACCCCTAAACACCTCGTCCTAGGTACGGGAAGTCATTTTACCACATTATCCCACAAATCAAACTCAACAACACAATCGTAAGGCTCTAGTTCCACCTACTAGTTTTCCGGGTTGTTACATTATCTCCCCCTTAGGAACATTCGTCCTCGAATGACACTTTAAACACTTTTATGGAATTAAAGCCTCAATACTACCATCCCATCTTGCATGAAAACATCTAAATGCACATAAACAAGAAGGAAACGTCACTCCATCTCAATTTATTCAATGCAACACAAGGAAGTATGAACTACATCTAACAACCCATTTATGCATGAGATTCTCATAATTTGTCATGTTCAAGGAGGAATAACCATCTCCTAGTCATAATATGCTCAACATACTCTCATAGAGCTCATATGCAATTTACTCTCAAAAAGCATTTCATTCAAGGAGGAATTTCTCAACTCCTAACTTAAACATGCGCATATATTCTTCTCATGAAGTACAATAAGCACCTCTTACTCAAAGCACTACAACATGAGGAAAACAATTCACATAAACTCATTTCCTTTCAAAACACAAGTTTTCATGAATATGGCTTATATAAAGAAGTTATGGCAACACATAAGCACATAACAACAATGTTAGCTAGGCACACCATTTCCCCCTTGGGAGTGAGCCTATACAAACACTTCTAAACATCACCAATCACATAATCATAGGAGGAACTATCTTTTCTAACTAAAAGCAAGCTCAACACAACATTATGGAGCCAATATTCCATTTCTTTAAAAGCACAGTAAGGCATGTTCATCATCTCATCTCATGAAGTCAAATATGCAACATCATA
Organism: Solanum acaule; assembly: GCA_036250505.1. NCBI lineage: Eukaryota > Viridiplantae > Streptophyta > Magnoliopsida > Solanales > Solanaceae > Solanum > Solanum acaule. The sequence goes on from JAJOOR010012269.1 coordinate 4,054, forward strand.
CTAAAATGCACAACAATCATGCGGAACATATAAATCATGAAAACTTATTTTATTATTAAACATGAGTTCTCTCAAGAACATGAAAAACATAAGGAGATCATGGAAACACATAAATCACACATGACTCCAAATTGAAACAAGTCACAAGGAACTCTTTGTCTCAAGCTAGAATAGGAGTAGAAGAAAGAGATGAGGATATCGGGACTCTCAAAATCTTGATGTCTAAACATACTATCTCCCCCTTAGGAGTAAGGCCCCTACCAAAACCTCAATTACCACTTCTTTCAACCAATCCCAAAGATATAGAAAAAACTCATAATAACCTTGCCAGGTTCTAAAACCAATAGAGGTCTAATAACCATGCATCCAAACCCTACCAAGGTTAACAAGAGTAATTCTATGGAACAAGGGAATCATGGGACACACATAACATCCAAGACTCCACAATCATGAAACGAGTTACGGAAGAGTTATCATCTTAAGCTAGAGGAGGAATAGAAGGGAACATAATGATATCGAGACATCTCATTGGTCCTTGGCCTCCCATGTAGCACCCTCAAATAAAACCCTTACTAAAATACCACTCCTCATCATTCTCATGGAAGCACTTCCTTACTCTTCTATTTCTTAACTTGCCCATCTAACATCCCAATCAGTACTTCTAAATTAGAGAGGTTCTCATTAAGCAACTCTATTTCACAAGCAACCTTACCAACACCTCTCAAGGTCTCATATGAGCCTACCAAACCGGGACTAAACTTCTCAAACTCACTACACCTCTTACGGTGAGAATTCCAAGACAATCTAAATAATGGACATCAATGACACTCAGTGACCTTACTATCTAAGCACATCATCTCTTTTAACTCTAAGGTCAGCCCAAGCTATCATTAATCCTTCACATCAATCACACAAGGTGATTCTAGACCATGATGAATTACACCTCTACCCTTTGTATATATAGGCATTTCTCAAACACCCTTTTCATCAAACCTTCCAACCTACCCAAAACTCAAAATGGTCAAGTAGGGTTCTACCATCATTATCATAAAACAACAATGTAGCTCATTCATACTAAGGGCAACATCAAGGACTAACATGTCAAGTCACAAAAGACAAGTAATTCCGGAATCTAATAAAGCATAAAACACTTACCGGAACCATTAAGAGGAACTTTCTTATCCTCTCTTCCTCTAGCCTTAAGCACCAGAAAATCTCTCATTTTGTGACCTTCATCACCACAACCATAACAACCCTTCGTGCCATCTAGACACTTAACATCATGCCTTTTTCCACAACTAGCACAAGTAGGGAATATGATTCTACCATCCTTGTCTTGGGACTTACGGTTAGATACGGTCTTTTGCTTAAACCTTGGGGAAACCTTAGAAGAGCTTTGTCCATGAAGCCTTTGTCTCTTCCTTAGATATCTTTGTTCATTCACCCTTTCTTGAGTGAAATTATCATCATCAAGCCTACGCCTCTTTGTTCCTCTAGACCTCTCTTTAAGTTTCTCCCTTTTAACCCGTTGAGCATGAATCACAAGACAACCAATATTCATATCATTCTCAAGCATAACCATTCTACATTATTTTGTTATCAAGTCGGATACAGCCGACACAAACTTACTCATCTTCATCCTAGGGTCGGCCACTATGGATGGACCATAGCTTCACAACCTAGTGAACACCCGAGCATACTCCTCAACACACATCCTACCTTGGGGAGTGTAATAAACTCAAGTATCTTCGTCTCTCTCATCTGTAAAGGACAAAACATATCAAGGAACCCATTCTTAAATCTTTCCCATTCCATGGGGCCCGCTTCTACCGACCTCGTTCCTTTCCATTGACTAAACCACATTTGAGCAACATCCTTCAATTTGTAAGTGGCCAATTCTGCTTTCTGTACCAAAGTCACTCCCACAAAGTTCAACACCCTAGAGACCTTATCTATAAACTCTAGAGGATCTTCCTCTATCTTTGACCCATAGAATTCTGGAACTTCTATTCCGATTTGAGTCAACAATTGAAAACCATACCTAATCTTCTCCTTAGACATTAAGTCAACCGGAACTTGAGGATCTTGAGGAGGAGCTCCTTGATCAACATAGTCTCCTTCAAATCCACCGATGAAAGCTCCTTGAGTAGTCATATCTTGTAGACTACTAGATAAGGATTAGAAGAAAGACCCTATAAAGTTAGACTCTATCGCACGAATTAAGAGTAATGAAGAAGTGGAATTTCTTATCGTCTTGTAGCCTATCATATATAAATGTGGCTCGCTTCACACTATGAACAAGACTCTACTAAACGTGGCTTATGAGACATCAACCTAAAATCATCCCAAAATCTTATGCTCTGATACCAAGTTTGTCATGACCCAGGGGTACCCCCTAGACGTAACACGACATACATGACCCCGAAAGGGTCATATACAAGCCCTTAGCATATCATAAACATAAAATTCATAGAGTGATGCGAAATTAATTTTTTTCTTTACAATCGAAGTCTTTCATAAAAGAGAATGGGAGTCTAGACATTGTCTCATTTAGCCATCTAAATACAATCGAATAACGAATAGGGACACATCCCTTACAAAAGTTCTCAAATGACATACTAAAAGAAACTACTAAGTAAAAATACTCATCCGCGAATCTTGAGGACTCACCAACTAGCAAGGGGGATTATCTATCCCAAGCTTGAATTAATAGAAGACCACCTTCAAGAACCAAACCCTACACTTATAGAAAATATAGAAATATGGGTTAGTACAAAAATGGACTAAATATGGTAGCCATGCATAAAAATCATTGAAACATGCAAAAAGGGACATTTTAGTTGAACCCATGTTATATGCCAATTTGAACATCTTCTTTGAAAGAGTTGGAGAACATTACTCATAAGGCAACTCATATATATAGTTCATCATAGCACAAAGATAACAACACAATCATAAGCATAGTCTTCAATCATAGGCATAGTGCAAATATCAATCATCATAAGACATAATGCACATACCTAGTCAAATACCAAGATCATTTCATCATAATAGAATCATCACATAAGAAACCCTAAGTTGTACTTGTGCCATGCATAGATAAGATACCATAAAACTATCTAAACTAAGTACCACTTTTACGTAACCATGCTCATACTTGTCATACATTAGTCTCATACATAGTTAATACTCATAGACAAGGAAATATTCAAATTCATTAGCTCATGTTAAGGAAAGTCAATCATAACAACAATCCAAATGGAGCATGCATTAATTCATATATCATTATAATGTAATGGAACCACACCATGACTACTCTCAAAGTCTACTTGTACCATATATGAGTGAAGTCCCATACCCTCACTCACACTAAGTAGATCTTCTTGAGGAGTCATTAGTCATAGTTCATGTTTCATGTTCATAGTTCATTTACATAAGAGAAACACACCATGTCTACTCTCAAAGTCTACTTGTGCCATGTATGAATGACATCTCATAATACCACTCATACTAAGTAGATCCTTTTGGGGAACCATAGCACATAACTCACTTTCTTGTTCGTGGAGGGAAAATAGCCTTAACCGACATAGACCCTGTGAGCTAGATCGAATCCGGTGTCGGGTAACCCCACACCGAAAGAAGGTGTCCTACTTGCCTAAGGTAGAACTAAATGTAATAGCTTTTAGGTCGATCCACTTGCTAAAGACCTATGTGGGCACATAGTCATGGGATAAAGAGATTGCTTCTAGAAACCCGACCTATTGTATTGGCAGAGGAGCTTCCATCTCATGAGAATAATTTAGAGAGCCCGACCTCTTGTATTGATGGGAGGGCCTCTACCTCACTTTCCATATCCACTCGATCCTAAGCATTATTTCCCAAAATTACTTGTTTAGTCTTGAATTGGATTTACACGTTTGAAAGAGTATTTTACCCTTCGTTCAACCCAACTCATAAAATAGCTCATAGATTCAATTAGGTGAGAATGGACTTTCAACCTTAGAATCGTCATTAGTATGTGAGAATAACTTTCACACCAAGATCATGTGTTCTCATGAGAATGGACTTTCAATCAACACAATAGGATCATCATGGTCATGTACATTTCATGCATAATAATGTGTAAAGGTGCATATGAGCACTATACTTTCAATTAACACCATTGATATTTCATAAACATGTTTATGCATAGGGGTGTGTGTGTGTAATTGTCCTTGCAATGACATAACAACAACATTATCATCATAGACACTTCCCTCTCAAAGTGTTCATAATCATGTACATAATATCACAATCATGCATAATTCACATATATTGCAGTCAAGGATCATAGACCATAAAAATCAACACATCTAACATTCATCATAGTAGACATGGATATAATAGTAATTCAAGTAGTTCATTGATTGCATGTATAAGCTCATATACTCATATTGTAGGTCATGTGGATAAAGTCCTTCCACAATAGTACCATATACAAGTCAACATGCACAATAGCTTCCTTCTTAAAGCCTCCATATTTATAGTCCATTCCTTTTAGCTTTTACCTTTAAAGCCCTAGTAGTCATTTTTATATTATGAGCATTACTCTCAAGCAACACCTCATATGGTAATCTTGTAAACCTAACTCTCAAGGTAAACTAACCACATGCTTCATCTTACTCAATTATAGTCATATAGCATCAAATGAACTAAATCACAGTACTACTTCAACCATGATTCATAATGTAAGCCCTAATAAATTAGTTCATGTCCACAAGCTTTACTCATAATCAATTCATGTCTAGGTGATCTAATCTAAGGCAATTCATCAAGAAATTCATTAATCTTAGAAGGTCACATGTAAACCCTCAATTTGCCTCATTCATGACATATCCCTAGGACACATCAATTTCGCCTTAGAATATTAGGTTAATCAAGTATACATGTAGAATCATACTAAAATCATGCAATCACATCATAATCTACTCACATCCAATCAATTGGACCAACTTACAACAACATTCATAATGTAAAGAAGGACCATAACTAGTATTGGGGAACTCATGGATTCTTGAGGAATTCAAGTTAAAATCATATAAAATCAGTAATACATTCATAAACAAACACAATTCAACCTTTAAAAGCAACTTTGAAGGAATCCATGGGGTTGAGTTGAAACCCTAGCTATTGGGATTTTCTATAATTGAGATAAAATCTTTTGAAGGGACTCCATGGGTGATAGCTACCCAAGGATGAAAACTACCATACCTTAGGTGTAAAATCCAACACAATTTGTATAAAAAAGATCCGTTCTTCAAGCTCTAACTTGATCTCTTCCTTTGTTCTTCAATGGAGGTTTCTAGAGAGCAGATTTTTGGAGAGGAGGTGTTTTGGGATTTCATTGGCGTCTTGAGATATAATGAATTAATTAGCTGATTAATGACATAAAATACTTTATATAGGTAAAATAAATCCATATAAAATGACCCCTAATGAAAACTAATTAAAAAGGAATTTACCTACCTACCCCTCACCTTGGCCGAGACTTGACAACAATGCAGGCCATGACCTACGCCCACCACTCACGGATCGTGAGTGGACCTACGGGTCGTGCTGCTGGTGTGTAGGTCAGGGCTGAGGCTAGTTTTTTAGGACTTGACTCACACCCAAGAGCTACGGAGAATGGATGGACCTACGCCCCGTAGGTGCCTTCCGTAGCTCACACTTTGGGCAGTCTTGGGGCAGATTTAGGGGACTGTTTTGGGGTCTTCCTCAAGGACCCCTTTGGATGGTCCTTGGGGAGTCGTACCTTGACGTTTAATCCCTAAACACCTCTTCCTAGGTACGGGAAGTCATTTTACAACATTATCCCACAAATCAAACTAAACAACACAATCGTAAGGCTCTAGTTCCACCTACTAGTTTTCCGGGTTGTTACAACATGTCCAAGGAGGGATCGGGGCCAAAACAATTATTTTAAGGAAGGTGAGTTAGGTGAATTGAAAGAAATGGTCTATCTTAGGCTCAAATATTTGGATCAAAGGGAACATTGATTTCACTTGGTTGGATCATTTTAGGCTTACGTGGACTAATTTGATGAAGATCACTTCCCAACTTTAGCCTAGAATATCTTAGCAGGACCAACGGGGCAAGTTCTAGATTGGTACATGTTGTCTGAACATTCAACTTTTCTCACACAATTTTGGCATATTGTTTTATTATCAGATTATCATATTAGCCAGTTCAAGTTTTAGCTTAAGTCATGAGGTCAAATCGGTTCCTCTCATGTCACATTGAGATCCAGCACATTCGACTTATCAAGCCTACAGACCTAGAACATTTCATCATTTTTGGATAGGGATCATATTTTTTATGCTTTTTGTTCCATCATGCTTTCATTTTTCTAGTTACTCCTACACATACATTCCTAAACATGTCGGTTCAACAGAAATTAAAACAGTCTCTTGGGGGAAAAGAATACATGCAAGAAAACCCCAAGAGAAGATTATGATTTGGGTTACTCAGACTTCACCCTATCACTCACAATTCATTTACCCCACCCCCAATAAAATAAAGTGCAATTGTCCCCAATGCACAAAAAATTAAAGCAAAGGATTTGGGGAAGCAAACCTGTAGCGTATATGCGCCGAAGACCACTCCAGAAGCGGGTGGGTCCGATTTCCTGAAGCCTATAGGATCACTTGGAACGCAATCAGTAGATCTCCCATCAAGTACACCAACACTCTCAATAGTTCTCTCATCAACCCTCTCAGCACCATCAGTAGTGCTCACTCTGGTGGATGGGCCAACACCTACCTCCCTAGCCCGTTGCTGTCTAAGCTCGTCATAAACTATGGAAGACCTCCGAGTCTCCTCAGTCTCCTGTCGCTCCTTCTTTCTCAATCTATGGGCCTCAACATTATCAGAAGTACGCCCGGAGCAGGGGCACTTCCAAGTAGCACGGGAAGAGTCCAGTGGAGGCATGGAATTGCCAAATAATGCAAAACTCACCACGGTGTCAACCCCTTCTTTAGGGGGAGCCTCTAGTCCAGAATCGGGAGGGAATCCAGATCGGCACGAAGGATGGCCAACTCTGCCTGGAAGGTGGATAGATCAATGGTCGGGGCCAGCCTCTCAAAGACTCACAACTCTGACGCATCAAGGCACTTATGAACAACCTGATTCTTCTTGTCCATGAGCTGCTCCATCCTAGCCTCATAATGCTCAATCGAGTGTTGTATCCATGGCCTAATGTGTTATACTAGTGTGGCCATCTGAGTGTCCAGTTTTGCAACTCGAGCTAGAGGGATAACAGAGGATTCAGAGGAGTGGGTGGCTCTAGAGGAACTAGGGGTTTGACTGGCGGCCAGAGATGGTGGAGCCTGGGTGTCTGCAGTAGTGGCTGGAAGAGTGGATTCAGCAGCCTGCATCTTTGCAACGTCGATGGCAAGATCATCACCTAGAGGTGGTACCTCAACCTGTGGCTCTTTTCGAGGGGCGGCTAGGTTGGCGTAATCCCAAATCAGGATGATGTCTAAAGTCTTCGTTGCCTGAAGCAACCTGTCAGAGTACCAAACTGGTACACCAGAGTCCTTGCAAAGTTGGAAGATGAGGCAAGGGAAGGGCAAAGTGGTGGTGGTCTTGAAGGCCCTCACGTGGATCTCCGCGATCAGTATAAGGACAAAATCTACCTCAAGTCATGCCACCATAGCTGCAACTATCACTGCACGGTCCCATGTGGCCACGTTGTTCGCCTGAGTGGGGGACAATCTATTTCGCATCAGCAACCAGAAATTTTTTGCAGCAATATTCATGGTGCCTTCCTAATGCCCATGCTTGAAGTACTGACCCACTCTGCGCGCTCTCCATCCGTGGAAATATGTCGTGCTAGCCACTTAATAAGTGACTCCACCTACCCGGTATTCCTCTGAAATACCCAACTCTGGATGGTTCCCATGCAATAGTCTAGCTCTACTGTATTGATGGGCAGAGTCTTGTCCGATCCATAGATTAATCTACGGAGGGTGTTCGCGAAGATGTAAATAAAAATACCCCGAACTAGTGTCACCTCAAGTGGAGGTCGAGCTGTGGGCATGGCCCACTTGGAGATGGACCTTCTCACAGTGGCAGCATACGAATCGTAAAACTCCCTAACTATCTCCTCGATGTACGTGTCTGGGGCCGTGCCATCTACTCACACCTGTGTCTACGAAAGAGCCCCTTAATGACCAAAGTGGTGTGGAGGCTACCTGTGAGAACCCAACGCTCCTTTGTGATCAATCTGGCCATCTTATCATTCTCGTTTAACATATGAGTATCCATGTAGATCTGGTATTGGACATCCACACACCACCTGTTAGGCTCTGCAGCATCCGTCGAAGGCTCAGAACGGGGGGCACTATTGTATCCTTTGTACTATCAGACTCGTACGAGGAGGTGGTGCTGCCTTTTGGGCTGGAGCTGGAGTCGGTGCCGGATTCAAACTCAGAGCTAGGTGGTGATCCGATCAGTGTGGCCCCCTCATCAGACTGGGGGGCAGTGACCACGTCCGGAATCACCTGCCAGGCTCGATCATCAACAGTGGCACCAAAATTTGATACTCTCAAACTACGCTTCCCTAAAGAAGTATAAGCGGTTGTCGTCAAATAAAGAACCCAACTTGTAGGTTGGGCTCGATCCCACGAAGAATATGGTTCAGACTTAAAGTTAACTCACAAGTATATTCATTTAGTCAAACTATTTCCGTGACAAGTATTTAAAGGGGGGGGGGGTTTGTAAGCAAATAACCGATTGTTGTTTAAGTAACAAATTAGTAAGATTCAAACCTTGAGTTATCAATAAGAGAGAGAAACTAGGGTGTATGTGTTCCCCATAAGCTCTTAACGCGGTAATCCTAATAATAGTAATCCTTTCCCAGTGTTTTACATGCAAAGTTGGTAAAAATAGGTATCCCTATCTCCTCCAAATAGGGAATTTCACTCTGCACCTTGGTCCAGTTACGTGTGTATACTTTTCTAACCCTTACTTTTTCCTCAGATTAGACATCACATCAATGTATGGCTTAGTTTTCACCCTCGTACCAATTGACATTAGACTATTAGATAGCATCATACTAAATCTGTATTGTTAATTCTTTTCTCATTAGCTACATCCTTGGTCTGGCAAGTAGCAACGAGGCAAGTTCTAACTTTGGCCACCATTAAAAGGTTTTCTAGGCGAAAGAATTAACGATACATGCATAAACACTATTCAAGAATTACTTAGTTATTATTCATACATTGTTAATTGCTCATGGTTCCCACAACCCTATTTATGGATTTAGCTAATCATGCTTGAAAGAACACAATTCATAATTTGATAGTACGAATTCATGCACTTACGTTTAGAGTAGAAGAAACACGAAATGTAGAACTGAATTTCAAAGACAATATTGTATAAAACAAAATTCAAAAAACAAATTGCTAAAGTTGCAAGTTAATTCCCAAAGAAAATATCAAGAACTAAAATTAAACAATAATGTCTAACCCCTAAAAATGAGGTTTACATACCCTATTTATAAAAAAACATGTCTTAAAAAAAGGAAACAAAATAGGGAAATAAACTTCTGGAACGTAGCTTTGATCGACGACTCGACCTACGAACTGTGGGTCGACCTACAGTTTGTAGGTCCCCTCTGTTGGTCAGCACTTAGAACTTTATCCACAGAGGCTGGAACCATCACTCCTAGATCAGTAACGACGGACGTGCAGGACAGACCATATGTGGACTTACGGTCCGTGGGTCCTCTTTCGTGGCTCCACACTTAGGATTTTCATTAGGTACTGGAACTTCAACTCTGTGAACACTTTGGACGGATGTGCAGGATGGCACGTAGGTCGACCTACGGTCCGTGGATCACTTCGTAGTTCCACACTTGGTTAGAAGTCCCTGATGCGCCTATCTAGGCCTACCCATCGACGAACCATTACAGGACCTACGGTCCATAGGTCCCTCCATGGGTGGCCACTTCTACAGATTTTCAGTTGTCATCTCACTAAACCGCATCAAAGCCTATTTCCTGCAAACATAACACATAAAACAATATTTCCACTATAAAATGGACCTAGAAACACACAACTCTTAAGTGAAATGTATCAAAAATACCGTAAACTCACGGTATATCATCCCACATCTCTAACTAATATAAGGAGTTTCTTGGGTTTGGCTGGTTATTATAAAAGATTTGTCGAGGGGTTTTCATCTATTTCATCCCCATTGACAAAGTTGACTCAGAAGATAGTAAAGTTTCAATTGTCCGCAGCTTGTGAGAAAAGCTTTAAGGAATCGAAAACCCAGTTAACTTGTGCCCCAATGCTGACCCTACCAGACAGTACACAAGGCTTTATTGTGTATTGTGATGCGTACAGAGCTAGACTTGGTTGTGTATTGATGCAAAATGGTAAGGTCATAGCCCATGCCTCCATACAACTTATGATTCATGAGAAGAAATACCCAACTCGTGATTTTGAGTTAGGAGCTGCAGTATTTTCTTCAAAAATATGACACTACTATCTTTATGGTGTTCATGTAAATATGTTCATCAATCACAAAAATCTACAGTATGTCTCCATTCATAAAGAACTTAATCTCAAATAGAGGAGGTGGTTAGAGTTGCTCAAGGATTACAACATGAGTATCCTCTATCACACATGTAAGGCTAATGTTGTTGCTGATGCTTTGAGCAAGTTATCTATGGGAAGTACTACCCATGTTGAGGAGAGCAAAATAGAATTGGTCAAAGATGTGCACAACCTTGCACGTTTGGGAGTCTGTTTGTTGGATTTAAATGAAGTTGGAATGGTGGTGCTAAATGGGGATGAATCATCACTAGTGTCTGAAGTGAAGAAGAAACAAGACCAAGACCATGTTTTGCTTGAATTTAATGCAAATGTTCATAAGTAGAAAATGATAGCTTTTGAACAAGGGGAAGATGGTGTGTTGAGGTATCAATGTAGATTGTGTGTACCAAAAGTGGATGAACTCTAAGAGAGGATCATGGAATTGTTCCTGATATTCAATCTACCTTGATTCCAGAAAAATGTATCGTGACTTGAGGGAAGTATATTGGTGGAGTAGTATGAAGAGGGTATTGCAGAGTTTGTTGCTAAGTGCCTGAATTGCCAAGAGTCAAGGTAGAACATCAACGGCCCGGTGGTATGACTCAGAACATAGATCTTCCGAAATGGAAGTGGGAGATGATCAATATGGATTTCATTACAGGCTTGCCATGATCTCGTAGAAAGCATGATTTGATTTGGGTGATTGTAGATCGGATGACTAAATCAGCCAATTTCTTGCCAGTACAGAATATCTTTTTGGCAGAAGATTATGCCAGGTTATATATTCAAGAGATAGTCAGACTTTATGTAATTCCTGTTTCCCTCATTTCAAATAGAGGCACACAATTCACCGCTCAGTTTTGGAAGTCTTTCCAGAAAGGTTTGGGTTCAAAGGTGAACCTCAGTACCACTTTCCATCCTCAAATTGATGGTCAAGCAGAGCATACAATTCAGACTTTAGAGGATATATTGAGGTCATGTGTGATCTATTTCAATGGTAATTAGGATGATCACTTGACTCTCATAGAGGTTGCTTACAACAACTGTTATCACTCTAACATCGAGATAGCTCCTTATGAGGCACTTTATGGGCGAAGATGTAGATTTCCTATTAGATGGTTTGAGGTTGTGAAGCTGAGTTGATAAGACCAAACTAGGTTCATCAAGTTATGGAAAAAGTGAAGATCATTCAAGAAGGGTTGAAAACAACTCAAAGTCGTCAAAAATCCTATACAGATGTTAAGATAAGAGATTTGGAGTTTGAGGTAGATGATTGGGTCTACTTGAAGTTTTCACCCATGAAGGGTGTTATGAGATTTGGAAAGAAGGGAAAAGAGTCCCTGGTATATTGGTCCTTACAGGATATCCAAGAGAATTGGCAATATAACTTATGAGTTGGAGCTATCGTCAGAGTTAACAACAATCCTTCCGGTGTTCCACATTTCTACGTTAAAGAAGTGTATGGGAAATCCTTCACTTATTATACCTACTTAGAATATTGGTATTAAGGACAACCTATCTTATGAGGAGGTACTCGATCAGATTCTTGATCAGTCAGGTTCGTTTGTTGAGAACCAAGGACGTTACATCAGTCAAGGTCTTATGGGTGAATCAATCTATTGAGGAAGCTACCTGGGAGGATATGAAAAAGAGATACCCATATCTCTTTTCTCCCTGAGAAATTCCAAGCTAAGGTACTAACTCTTTTCTCAGTACTCTTTAAGTTGATATGTTGAGTGTATGTAAATTGCATGTTGCATGCGTGAGATGGGGTTGTTAAATGAATTCCACCCCGTTTATATATACTATTTTCTCATTTGAGGATGATTGTTCCCAAGGGGAAGATATTGTAACACCTTGAACTTTGGCCATCAATTCAAATGACCATAACTTTCAGCACATGATGAGTTAGGTGGCCCATTAGGTATCAAATTGAAGGTAGTTGTGTCCTCTTTCTAACGCCATCGAGTTACTAGATTCTGAGTTCGGATGAAGGAGATATGCTTGTTTGAGTGCAGCTTGTCTAGTTAAGGCAATTAATAAATTTTAAGGAGGGGTATTTTGGCCTTTTCCTTATTCCACTTGACCTGCACGATTTTCTCACCCTTTTGGGGTCTAACATGAGTGGGATCAATTTTAGTCATTCCAAAGGAGCATAGGATTTTTTTAGAGAGAAGTTCAAGAGGAGAAAAAGAAGAATGTTCTAGATTCTTCCAAGCTTTGATGATTTTCGTCAAGAACTTAGTTCTTTCAAGGTATGTAAGCTTTCATAGTGTTGGGTTTGTTCGCCCTCATGCCAATCATGTAAATTTTTTCCAATGAATTCGTTCTTGAAGATTGATTATAGAGTTCTTGAGTACTTCTTAAGTTTAATTGATAATTGAGGTCTTTGAGTTCTTGGGGTAAGGGTTTTGCGAATAAGTTGACTTTCTTGGTAGGTTTTTGTGTGGGTTTCATTGAAACTGTTCAGGGTTTATAAAATTTCATGAAATTAGACCATGGAATTGCATTAGGTATGAATTGAATAGAGTTTGGGAGTGGAAGAAAATATTGGGCAAAAGTATGCGCCCAGGTCTGCGTCGTGGAGTCACTTAAGATTTTAAGTATCCAGTCGATCACCCCCTCTCTGTGTCGCAGAGAGGGTACGGAGTCCTCTGTCTCAAAAATCATATTGTGACCAAAAAAAAAAAACCTCCTCCGCATCGCGCCAGTACTTCTTCATTTCGTGTCATCGCTCTCCTCTTATTACCTAACTATCTAAGCTTCCATTAATCACTGAGAGATTCTATATCCAAATCGTAGCTCTTAGATTCACTTTTCAAATCAAAGTAAAGTTAAGAGGAAAGTTCAAGAGAGACTTTTTGAGTTATTTTGAGAAGTCTTTTACAATTGTTCACAACTTGATGTAAGACTTGAGTAAATGTGTTTGAGAATGAGGAGTATTAACTTTTATATTTCAAAATAAGTATAAGGGAAATAAGTATTCCCAAGGTTAGTACTTTTACATTTAAAATGAGAGAAACACTGATTTTTAAATGAGTTTATGAGGAGTTTTTGAGCATTATCTCATTTTAGAGAAACCTTTGAGTAATTATCTCAAATTGAGGAGGAGTTCTGTTTATAAACATATGAGAATGAGTTATATTATTGGGAGTAGTATTGAGAACTGCTATGGGGATGAGTTCAAACAACTCAAAATACTCATAAACCATATATGCCAACATGGCTAACGGGTCATACTTTTTAGATGATTCCTTAGTGCTTTTAAGCATAGCTTAGTGGATCCACTTAGTTGAAGATTTTCTATACTCCGCCAAGATATATGACAGTTCTGGCAGCGTGAGCGAGACTCTGTATCATCACGTAGCTCATAGTGATGCTTGTCGGTTAGAGAATCTCCCAAATAAGAGTAAAGAGTTATTGATGCATTTTATATACATTTGAGTTATTACCTACTATTTTAAAAGTTTTATCCATCTTGCACCTTTTATTGTTGCTTTAATGTGGAGTAGAGTTGAGTTGAGTTGAGATGAGATGAGGTGAATATGTTTTCCCTTCCTATCCATTTTGATATATGTTTATGTTTCAATATTCCCCTTACATGCTCATACATTCAATATACAGATGCCATTTGGCCTGCATCGTTTCATGATGCAGATACATGTATTCAAGATCATCAACCGGCTCTTTGTTGATCCACTCGCATCCTAGCTAGCTTTGATGAGCCTTTTTTTTTTGGAGGGCTTCACATTACGATCTAAGTTACAGTACCTAGGAGGCTAATGACCAATTCAAAATGGCGATGAAGGGGGCAAAGGGCAGATCGCCGAATAACTTGGCGAGGCGCGACTTATCCCGCCTAATGGACTTTCAGGCCAAAAAGTGGACAACAATAAATTGGAATTGAAAAGAAATTTTGCTAAGCTCCCAGAGAGTTCTGATCCCCAAGTTTTAGATTTAGAGTTTTTCCTTAGTTTTTCAGTTCTTATTGTAGACTTTGAGGATTTCTAAGCTAAATTTTGAGGATTTGGAATTGGGTTTTTGAATTTAACCATTTTGGAACATTGTAAAGGCTTGGAGACTATCACCCAGCTGATGGCCAATCGAGTTGGTAATTGTTTTTACCCTTTTATGATGTCTAGCTAAAACCCCAATTTTTTGGGTGTGATCATGTGATTATGGGCTGAATTAGCTTATGGGTATTGTTAATTACTAATTTAAATGCTTAATTGAAGTGGGTTTAATCATTAGTTGTGTTTTAATCTATGAATTGTAGTTGCATTGCAATTCTAATTTTGAGTTCTTAGCTTGCTTGAGAGAGAGGTTTTGGAGCCAAAGCTTTTGATCAATGGTTTGTAGGTATTGGGTTTATATGGGTTTAGCTCGAGAGAGTGAATCGTAAACTCAATCCTACCCATCTAGCTCGAGAGAGTGGATGTATTAAGGTGTGGGTTGTTCCAATTTTCTAAGCTTGTTGATGTTCGAAAGAAATCACTTGAAATATGATAGTTGTTCGAGAGAAAACTATTTCACTTATAGTCTAGCCTACCGACTAATATTTACCTATTCATTAGTAATTTCAATTACCCGTATAGTGATATTTTCCTATAATCGATCATTTCCCGAGAACTCCTCTATATATTGTTATTTCCTTAGTGTTTGATTGTGTTGTAGCTGATAATTGCTCAGACATTCGTTGTCACCCCTTTAGATTTGTTTGTATGTTTTCGATCATTTCTATTCCTATAACTGATTAGACAAAGTTTGCATTTCATAATTGAATTTTGAACACGTACAACTCCTTGTGTGTTAGACCCAAACCTTTCGTTGGATTTTATACTAGTTAACGATCGTTTACAGCTAGAATCGGATGAGGTGTACTTGAAACGTTAATCATTCTACATAGGTTCAATTTCAAAAAATCATATCTCTCAGAAGATAACGAATTAGGTGACCCATGACTTATCAAATTAAAGGTCCTGAGTCTTCTTTCCAACGCCACAAAGTTTGCTTCAATCTGAATTTTGAGTAAACATTTATAACTGATTTACTAGAGACGCTCTAACCTAGCAGCAATGAGGACTCCGCGGTACGAAGTGAATATGGACCTCACTGTCCGCTGGAATAAAATCTCGACTTCTAGCTCATTTTATTTATCTTTTAGGGTAATTTTGTCCTAAAAACCTTTAGGAAGCAATCTAAAATACCCTATATGTGTAGAAAATTAGTTTGCATCATCAAACCCTCCCATTCACTCCTTAATTCCTACGCTCAAGAATTTCAAGAAACGCTAAGGCTAGGGTTCATCTTCCAAGAGTTTCCTTCAAGTTCTTCAAGATCATTATTCTTCCAGGTATGTAAGGCTATCAATGTGTTGGAACAATCCATCCTCACGCCCTACATCTCAATTCAGTTAGAAATTGCCACATCTAAAGGACCCATTCGTAGTTCTTAATATTTAATTCGGTTCTTTGACACTTGAGGTTTTGATTCGTTTGTTTTGTGAATCTTATAGTGGTTATCATGTTTAGTATCACATGAACCCTTTTGATTTAGTAAATTTATTATTCAAAAGAATTTGAAAGTTCTCACGTATTGGTTGAGAAACAAGTAGAGTTAAAGGAGAAATTCCAAATTCTAAACTAATTTGGGGCACTAATTTTAACTTAAAAATTCGATAAGGACGCTCGGGAGGGCCTGGGGCGGAGCGTCAACATTGTGCCCCAAGTCTTCTTCTGAAGTTTGGGGCCTGGCGCCGCGCGCCAGTAGTGCGCCAGGGGTTTCTTAGGCCGATTTCTTCTTAGTTTCATCCAGACGTGTTCTTTTAAGAGTTGTCCACGTTCCCCTTCTCTATATTAGCTCCTATATGCTCCATTTACCTTTGAAAGGTCCTACATAACCTAATCACTTGTCTTAGTGCACATTCAAACCTAAAGTGAGTTGAAGAGAAAAGTTTAAAAGAATTATTTTGAAAAAGAGTTTAAAAGGAACAATAATGGTTCCAAAAGCACTATTTTTTACATTGAGAAAAGAACTAAGATTCATGATTCGTATGACAGTCGAGTATGCCATAAATGTTTAAGTAGTTTGACATCTAGATATGCTATCAATATTTATGCAATATGACTTCCCAAGTCATCAATGATTAGATCACAATAAATGTTTGTTTTAAACTAACTTTTGAGGAAGTAAAGAGGAGTTTCAGAAAGAGTATAAGCGAAGTAAGTATTTTCCAAATGTTTCATTTTTACATGAATAAAGAGAATAGTATTTTTAGAAAAGAGAAACTTTGATTTCTAAACGAGTTTATGAGTTTTCAAAGTACTTGCTTCTTTTAAGAGGATAGTTTGTGCAATTATCTAGAACAAGAGAAATAATATGTTCTATACATTTGAGCATGAGTATATATTTTTGGGAGTAGTATTGAGCACCGATATGGAGATGAGTTCAAACAACTCAAAATCCACATAAATTATGTATGCCAACATGGGTAAAGCATCATACTTTTTAGATGAATCCTTATTTCTTAGTGGATCCACTTAGTTGAGGTGTCTTATATCCCGCACGATATAGGACAGTTTTGGCAGCGTGGGCGAGACGGTGTATCATCACGTAGCTCATAGTGATGGTTGTCGGTTAGAGAATCTCTCTATAGAGTTAAGATATATTGAGTTTCAGAGATGAGTAACTGTTTTTATAAAGTTTAAATGATTTCATTCCTTTAATTCTTTACATTCAAGTGTGTGCTCTCAAATCATAGGTTAAAACATGGTTAAACTTATTTCATGAATTTAACTATGAAATTAAGGAATCACAAAAGCAATAGAATGATAAATCAAATATTCAAAGAGTTTTGTCTAGTTCTACCACAAAACCCAAATTTCATATACACAATTGCACCTAAAATTCTAGCAATGTAAAACAAGGAATGAAGAAGGGAACAAGATATTTTACTGTTGAGCACATGATCTTCAAACCCATAGATGAATTGTGAGGCAACTTTCCTTCAAATTCTCAACCCAAAATAAGAACACTGAAAGTTTTTCTCTCTACTCTCTTTTAAGAGATGAACTACTCTCAGTTCTATGAAGGATCATCTGAATCATGACTACTGATGAGTATAAAAAGGGTTTTCCAAATCAATTAAGTGAAACTCTCATTATGTCTAGGGGCTAGGCGTTTGCTCTTCACTATCGCGACAACTAACTCAAGTGATCACGATGAGTTGTGTTGCTGGGTCACGTGATTGCAGACACTGACCATGTTATCATAAGGTCTGAAATTCTTGTCCAACGCAATTGTGGCCCCTGTTTCACGTGGTCGTGATAAGTACATGAACCACCAGATTATCTTAATGTCTTCCTTTTTACCTCTCTTTGCCTCAATTCCACTTGGTTTCTTCAAATATCTTTTTAATCAACTCTCCATTTTATTTCCATGCAAATATGAAGGCTATTTAAAAAGCAATTTATCCATACTTATAAAGTACACACTTGTCTATTCTTTTTATTAGAGTCAACTTGCCTTCAAAATCTCAACCAAAAATAAGAATACTACAAATTTTAATGTCTACTCTCTATTGTATGAATGATAATCTGGATAATTACTACTGGTGAGTGTAAAAAGGGATTTTGAGATCGATTAGTTGAAAATTCCCATTCTATCTAGAAGGCAAGTGTTTGATCTTTGTGGTTGCAACAACTAACTCATGCGATCGTGATGAGTAGTGTCGCTGGGTCACGCAATTGTGCAATCTGACCAAGCGATTGTGAGGTCTGAAATTCTTGGCCAACCCAATTGCGTACCCTGTTTCATGCAATCGTGATGACTACTTCAGTATACCAGACCATCTTTCTTTCTCTTGACCTCTCATTGCCTCAATTCCACTTCGTTTCTTCAAATATCTTCTAAATCAACTCTCAATTTTATTTTCCTACAAATTTGTAAAAAACAAAAATCATATTAAAAGCATCAATTCTAACCTAAGGGTGTGTTTGGTATGGAGGAAAACATTTTCCAGAAAATGTTTTCCAATTTTCCCATGTTTGGTTGGCTTAAATGTTTGGAAAATGTTTTTCAAATCTACTCATTATCCTCAAATTTAAGGAAAATGACTTCCCTTCCAAAATTAAGGAAAACATTTTCCAAAACTCTTTTTCATCCTTTAATTTTTTTTCTTACCCGACCCTTCCCATTTAAAACAAATTAAATTATTTAAATTTCAACTATATTTTTTATCCCTACAACCAAACCATCCCCCTCCCACTCCTCCCCTCAACAAAAAGAAAAACAAAAATAATTGAAAAAAAATTCAAATTATAAGATTTTTTTACCTCACCAACCCCTACTATCCCTACTCTCTACCCCCAGGCCACACCCACCCCCGCCACCCCGTCAATTTTTTTTATAAAAAATATTTTTGGGAAATATTCAAATTTATAAAAAAAATTATTTTTTACGCCATTCTCCACTACCCCTCCCCCACCACCCCCCACGCAGGTCATCCGCTTCGTTTTTAAAAAAAAAATTGGAAAATATTTCAAAATTGAAAACAAAACATTTTTACGCTTCCCCCTACCCCCTCACCCGCCACCCGGACCCCTACCCCCTCCTTGCCATCCCCACCCAGGCTATTCACGTAAAAACAATTATTAAAAAATTATTTCGAGAAAAAAAATCATTTTTTATGACACCCACTCCATACCCTCAGCACCCCACCCTACCCCACTGCACCGCCCCTCCCTGGCGCACCCTCCACCCAGGTCACCCCAGTCAAAAACTTTTTTAAAAAAAAAAATTATTTTTGAAAATTATTTCAAATTTTAAAAAATATCATTCTTACACTACCCTACCCTGCCCGCCTTCCCCGCCACCTCCACCCATCCTATTCCCATATAAAAAATTAGAAAAAAACTAGTTTTGGTCTTAAAATTTAAATTTTAAGAAATTTCATTTTTTAGGAGGATTGCTCTTTGGACCAGATGATTTCTTTCTTTTCTTTGATTTGGTGAGATCTTCTTCAACAATATTTACTCCAGATATTGCTGAATTACCACGTGATCTCTTTTCTGCGGCCCTGTTATCCTCTTCGATTCTTAGCCTTACCATTAGATCTTCAACTGTCATCTCCTTGCGTTTATGTTTCAAGTAGTTTTTGAAGTCCTTCCACAACGGAGGTAACTTCTCAATAATGTCCGCCACTTGAAAAACATCATTCACAATCAATCTTACATTAAAGATTATGTGGGTATTGAGAACAAACTTAATATGTTCAACATAGGGATTAAATAAATTTATACCTTCAGCAAGGAGATCATGGATTATGACCAGCAATTCTTGAACTTGGGTGACGACAATCTTACTGTCTATCATCTTATAGTCCAAGAACTTTGCCACAATGAACTTTTTCATTCCGGCATCCTCTGTTTTGTACTTTTTTTCTAAACCATCCCATAGTTCTTTTGAGGTTTTGACACTACTGTACACATTGTACAGATCATCTTGCAGGCCACTCAGAATATAGTTTTTACACAAAAAATCTGAATTCTTCCATGCTTCTGTTACTAAGAATCGTTCTTCGTTTGGAGTTTCGTTCGACAGAATAGGAACATTCTCACTAATGAACCTCTGCAGACTCAACATAGTCAGATAGAAGAACATATTTTGGCTGCCATCTCTTAAAGTCGACTCAAGAAAACTTTACAGGTTTCTCAGCAGGTGCAAGGGCATCAGTTGAACGATTGTGTGCAACCGATGTTGTTGCATCACTCACTGTTCCAACATTTACTTGACTTGAATTTGTCATTTTTCTGTCACAAATGGCATGCAATTTTAGTATGTGAAATACTAACAGTAAAGAATAAATCCTTACACAACCTGTTTCTGATTTAACGATAAAATTTTTATGTTGTTTTAATCGTTTATCAAAGGAATTTTGTAATTCAAAAGGTGTAGAAAACCATAAAGGTTTTAATCTCCATAATGGTCGTGATGTCATTGTGATAGTAGATAATATGGTTCATCACGTGGAGAAGGAAGGCGTGGTTGTCATCAATGATAAGTAGGAAAACTCATTCACTCTCAACATTGTGTTTCATATTCCAGGGATGAGGAAAATCTATATACTATTGTATATGTCGTAGATGCAGGAACTTACCTCCTGTTTGGCAAATATCAAAGAATTCAAGGCAGATGTCATTAATACCAGTAAGAGAGTTGATGATTTATATGTTTTATCTACCTCTAATTCATATATTGAGAAAATGAGTAGCAATGATACTGCATATCTATGGCATGCTAGACTTGGGCATCTTAACATGGTAAAATTGTAACACGAAATTAATTCTTTTAATTAATTAACATTCTGAATTAATTTATAAGAGAAAGGAAATCAATTAATGAGATTGATTAAATAAATTTTGTCCAAAAATACTATTAATCAGTCACATCATTTGCCAAATCTGAAGCCGAAGCCGAAGCCGGGCGAGCAAGTGACGACGGCGCGAGGGGGCACCTTCTTCTTGACCCTTTAAGAACTAAAGGGAGTGTTTCCTAATATAAGGACAACAATTTTCCTTTCTTCTACCAATATGGGAGAAATGACTTTTCATCTTCAAAGAGTTTTCATTTGAAATGACTTTTCATTTTCCCTCCAAATTGGTTTCCCCACTTTTTCCATTTTCTCTTCTTATTTCTCATACACACCTTGCTGAAACCCAACAGTTATTGAGTTAAAATTTTGATTAATGTGATTTCTTCTGTTTGTTAAAGCTACCAGAAGATTCAGTACTCACTACTACCTATCTAATATTTATAGTTAAACAAAGAGGAACTGGAGAAATACTAATTTAGAACTCAATAACTTAAAAACACTAAAATCCCGAGTGTTTAATTACAAAAGAGAAATGAAAACAAGAATGAATTTTGACAGGTTCCTATTTTCCACTATAATGGCACATGAATAAACATCAACTACATGAATACCTGAAAGTGAAAACCCCAACATAAATTAAAAGTGATAGATTAATCTCTGTCACGCGACAAATACACTACATATAAACATAGAAGCAAGTACAACATAGAGTTAAAATTCAAGAAAACAATAGTAGATAGTAAACATTGGCAATAAACTATAACTCAAAATGTTAGGAAATTGAAGAAAAAAAGAGGGAAAAAAAGCTACACCCCATAGATCAATCCAAATCTTTATTATACGAAAAGTCCAAATACAGCATCGAAGCTTACCTAAGCTCGGACAATTGACACTTTAACATGTTAGACGATCATGAAAGATCAAATCCTTATGATTTTTCAAGTAAAGGAGTATTGCTCATACCTCCACCAACAATCAACAAGTTCCATTTGTGCTCCAATAACATGATCGCAAGCAGTAATAAAGTAAGATTTTGCGTAATTTGCACAATCTGAATTTACTAAACAAGAAGTACATGTACCATGTCCATAATAAGCTAAAGCATCATTAGGATAGGGATTTGTTACGTAATAATTATAATCTTGACTAATTAATGTCTCATTTTGCAAAGCTGAGAACATAAGACAAACTTTTTGCAAATGAACCACTCTATCATACTTATTACCATTGCAAATATAGCTCACAACTTTCATATTTGGTTGAGTATTCACAAAACTAGTAAACCCCAAAAATCCAATAATAATAAAAGTGGTTAAATCCCTCATGTTCAAAATAGAATAATCCATGTTTGTCTTTTTTTTGTATTACTATAGCTTACTTCTAGTATTTATTTTGTGTTAAAAATTTAGGTTTCTCAAGTAGTTGTTTAAATCTAGTGGTGATTGCATTGATCTCTCAACCAATAGAAACTATGTGTTGTAATATAATTGTAATTACTTGCTTGTTTTGTACTAATTGATGCCATCAACTAAAATACTACCAGGTTCGATTGGTTGCTCAATAAGTATAATAAGAGGATTAATAATGACAAGACGTGAAATGAACCAAAATGTCATCAGTAGATAGCTTTGGTCTAAAATACCTTCCTTTCAATAATTTGGTGCAAATATGTCCTTAGTATTAATTAATGAATCAAAAATGTCCTTCTTCAAATAAAGGGATAAGGCACAAGTACCCACCTTAGACTAATACCGAAATCTGAGAGACACGCTTTAACTAAAAGGTCATCATAGTACGTTTTTTTAAAGAAGTCATACAAATGGGGATAAACAACAAACTAGTAAGGATGGGCTGAAATTTAAGAGAGGTACACTAAGTAAACGTAGTGATTGTGCAAACACTGCTAAATGATAGATATATCCCTAAAAGCGAATCGGCAAACATCAAGGCTATGTTTTTGACATAATACATATCAACATGTTAGATATTACGACATTAACACTTAAGCTAAAAAATAAGATTGGAGCAACTAACTAAACTAAATGGAGAGATATAGAAAATGTAGTTCCTCTATCAATAAAGAAACCCCTAATCATATAAACAAAAATAGAAAGCCAGAAGAGTAACGGAGTACTACTCAAGCCAAGTTAAACACATAGTTGAGGAGATGAACAATTTTAAGTCTAAACTAGGGACAACAGGCAACACAAATTAAAGCTAAACATTACACGAATTTAGATTGCAAGACTCAAGATTAACAATACAACAAAAGATCATCAATCATGGGAATTGGTACATATTCTTTACAGTTAAGTTGTTTAACCTCTTGTAATCTACACATAATTCCCATGTAGAATCCTTTTTCTTAACCAACAAGGCAGAAGTAGCAAAAGGTGAATGACTTGGTATAGCAGTGGTAGCCTTAAGCACATCGTTGATAATAGACTCAATAGCATTCTTTTGATCATAGGAGTACATGTATGGTCTAAGATTAAAAGGCTGAGCTCCTAGAATTAATCATATGATCACAAGTTCTTCTTGGTGGTAATTCCTTGGGTTCCTGGAATATATTTTCATGTTGTTCTAGTAATCTGCTAATTCCAGTATGTACCTCGTTTTGCTCTTTTGTCATCTTCTCTTCTTGAATCATAGCTAACTCACCTACTACCTCACAAGTACCACATTGTAACATCCTCTTTAGTTCTTCAATGTCTACTGAAGTAACTTCAAACTCCTCAGTAACCCCATATAAAGTTATCATTCTTCCTCCAGTCATGAAGCTTAGGCTATGGGGTCTGGTATGCAAGGTAGTTGGTGCCATCATATCTATCCAATCCATGCTTAAGATCATGTCACAACCTCTTACCTTCATTAGTTTAAGCTGAAAAGTGAACTGTTCATCTTGCATTTTCCCACCAAAAGAAGGGCTCTCAAATGGACAGCTCATTAGCTCACCATTAGCTACTAATATCCTCATAGGCTTCCTCACGGGTTCTACTGGTAATCTTTGTATTTTCACTATGCGAGGATGAATAAAGGAGTGGGTAGATCCACTATCAATTAAAATTACCATAGGCAGTTTCCAAGTATGACCTATGATTTTAATGGTATACACATTGCTACTGGAAGAACCTTTTTTTTCATGTAAAAATTTGGACCATTTCTCGATTTGTTCATGTCATCCTTGCGCAGGGGCCATGCTAATCTTCTCTGTATCGTTCCAATTTTATCGAATGTCCCCGAAGAGACTGCTACTGGAAGAACTCAAGCCTAGCAACGCATTAAGAGACACTTCAGCTTCTTGTTCCACTTCTTCTTCAAGTGTCTTAGGGACATCTACAAATTCTTCAAGTTGGTCTCCTTCTCCTTCCATCTCCTCACCTTCCATAGCATGTAATACTCTTTGTTTGCATTGATGACTCAGATGATATTTCTCCTTGATCTTATAACAAATCCCCTACTCCCTTAATGCCTAAAGGTGAGGAGGTAGAGTATTTGGTTTGAATGGAGCTCGGAATTGGGTTTTCTGGTTTGGATAGGTTATTCTCAATGGTTGTTGTTGATTGTGGGTTCTACCAGATGCTCTATTTGGTGTTTTTGAGGATTTCTAGGATATGTGATGGCTAAGGGTCTTTTCTTGGTGGTTTGAGGTTGTCTATTAGGGACAAAAGGGGTAATGGCCTTGAATGATTCTTCATACAGTTTTGATACTTCATAAGCATCTAAAAATGTTGTAGGGTTAACTAACTTCACCAGTGGCTTTAAGTCAGGTACAAGACCAGTGATAAAGCTTGCTACATAATGAGTTTCATTCAAGAGTGGATTAATAACAGTCTTATAAATGGCAAGTTCTTCTAACTTCTCTTGATATTGATTCACAGTCCGTACTTGCATCATTTTATTAAATTCTTCCACAATATCTTGGGGTCTTATATTCCCAAACCTTCTACACACTTCAGTGTAAAACCTCTGCCAATTCATCCTCCCTCTCTGATTGACAATGTAACTATCAAACAATATATCCACTCGATCCCACAAATACACAGAAGCATACCCAAGCTTTTCCTGTTCTGAAATGTTGTACAATTCAAAAACATTTTTACACTTTCTTAGCCAACTCCTGGGATTTCTACCATCAAATTCAGAGAAATTGATTGTTGGTTTAAGTGTCCTTGGCTGGGTTGTTCATTCAGTGTGCATAATCGGGGTAGAAAGTATAGTTGGGGCTGAGGAATACATGGGATTCCTAAATAAGGGAGGACTCGAGAAAATGAGAGTTGGTGGAAAAGAGAAACCCCGACCCACTTCAAATACAGAATAAGTAAATAATGACTAGTACCTACCATCTTAGATTCCTAGTTGATGGTTGTCCAATTTCCGTCCTAGTTTGAGCTCCATGACCCCCATATGGCGTTATTTGGGGAGTTCAATTAGTTGGTGTTGCTGATGGTGACTGAGGGGGAGTTTGAGCACACATTTTCTAAATGATAATCTCTAACTTCTTGTTTTTCTTTCAAACCTCACTGAGACTAGATTGGAACTGTGGTTGATATAGCTCCATTGTTACCAATCGTTTGATCACATCAGTCACAAAAATAGAGAGCTGACCATGAACAACATGTACATTAGCTTGTAGGGCTTGAAAATCATAGGGTGACGCCATAGCTGGCAGAGTAGAGGCACCAGGAGGATCTAATACCATTGTAACAAGAGGCAATTCTTGCTACTATGACTAAGAGTGAGCAGTAAGAAAAAGAAGGAAGAAGTCTTGGTAATTTTCTGATAATATTCCTCAACATATTACAAGGATATATAATCCTTTAGGATCAGTACAATAGTACAACATCTGTCCTAATTCTAAAACAAAATTGATGACTGAAAGTAACTATAATAACTATTGTTAAGAACTAGGAAAGTAAATACTAAAATAAACAATTGAAACACTTAATGGACTTAAACATCATAATCTAAACTTCATTTGTTAACGGTCACAACAGCTTTTGTGTCACAATGACTATCAACTTTATCATGGAACAATAACAAACTAGAAAGCAAGATTAAACTAATAGCGAGAAGAGGAGAAGTTACTTGATTCGGCGCAGCGACTGAGACAAAAGAGCTGAAGAACTTTCTACGACCACTGACCCGCCAACAAACGAGCAAAAGAACTTGAAAGAAAATAAAAAATCCGAGGCTCAAACCTTTGTGGGTTCAATTTCAAAGAATGATATTCACCAACCTTCAAATTCCAATTCTCTACTCTAAATGGTCCCCCAATACCATGTGTTTATAGCAAAAAATAAAGATTTGAATTCCAATAGTCATTTGAGTGGGAGATGAGAGATTCATTAAAAGAATTGAGAAGAAGGTAAATTTAAGCCCTTGCTTATTAGCTGAATATTGCTCATCTCCTCTTGGTCTCAGAGTGTTTCAGCTTCAACCCTTGCTTAATTGTTTAGAAAACTATCCTCTCTCAAGCAAATCTTCAAAACAAGTTATTCAATTGTGGAGTTTATTCGTATCTAGATTTTCCTAATCATATCCTTTTCTGTCGAACAAGTATTGAATACAAAGAAGTTTTAACGTGTGTACTAATTAAAAAGTAATCAATACAAAAATAGAAACAAAACATGCAAAAGATCAATTGATAGTTATTCATGATTGATTTAAACGTTGTGCCTTAGTCTGGTTCCCACAACCCTAGTGGTGGTGTTTAGTTACTCATGTTCTCAACAAAACAATAGTAAAGCATATATGAAAGTATAGAAGAACTAAACTTACAATAATAAAAACCAATAATACATGATTAAAAACATGAAGTCAAAATCAAAACGTCGATCTAATATCCAAAAGATTAATCAAAATAAGGAAGCTATCGTTTATGCGATAAGACTTTTCTTGAAATATCGATGATAAAACAAAATAAGACCCTAACTAATTAATTATAGTCTTCCAAATGAATCCTAATCAAAGTAGGAAAGTAGTTCTGTCGAAAACATTCACGGACAGGTAAGCGACTCGTGAAGTTGTTCCCTGACACGACCCAAGGTACCCCCTAGGCGTAACATGGCGTATAGGACCCCGAAAGGCCCCATACAAGCAACTTAACATTCATAACATAAGACATAGAATGAAAAGGGGTAAAGAACAACATTTCAAGTTCAAAAGTTTTATAAAAGTAAAGCGGAAGTCTAATCACTTGTCTCATTAGCCATCTATTACATAAGAATGAAATTGGGCCTAGCCCATATATCATGTCCAAAACTGAAAGTAGGAAAGAAAACTGAAATAATGGAAATCCTTCCTCGAAGCATGAGGACTCACCAAAGCTTGAGA
The DNA here is from genome assembly GCA_036250505.1 of Solanum acaule. Taxonomy (NCBI): domain Eukaryota; kingdom Viridiplantae; phylum Streptophyta; class Magnoliopsida; order Solanales; family Solanaceae; genus Solanum; species Solanum acaule. Next base: position 31,342 of record JAJOOR010012269.1, read on the forward strand.
TATCTCAAATCAACCTCTAGCCACGAAACTGAGAACCCTGACTGTCGGACCCTACATTTGGGGAAATGTAGGCAAGAGTATGAGTTAGTACAAGATATGTACCAAGTATGATAGTCATGCATATAAACATTTAAATTATGCTAAAATAGGACACTTTCATAAGCATGCAATGATCAAGCAAAAACACAAATCTTGAATGTTGGAAAAAATAAGTCATAGACCATGATCAATGCAAGTGCACATCATCTTGAAACATACTTACGATACTTCTGGAAGTAGCCTTGGTTTATCATAAATTTTCTTGTTTGTGGGAAGTAGCCTTAACCGACATATAAGACCATGTAAGCTATCAACATGGAATCCGGTGTCTCCTACACCAAAAAGAGTTATCCTACTTGCCACGGAAAGGACCATGAACTTCTATCTATTGTGGATCCAGTACCTAATGTCTATCTAGACAATCATATGTTGGCACATAGTTATGGGACATGAGTAATATCATCTTGTCCACTTGGTTCTAAGCTTAACTTCCACATAATAGTTCTTATTCATATTAATCTTAGCTCTTGAAGGAACATGGGTAATCTCCTTTTGTCCTTACATCATGCGACATGGGTAATCGCCTCTTGTCATTCAATTAGAGAGCATGGGTAACTGCCTCTTGCCTCAACATTAGCATAACTTCTTAGCATCGGTTCATTTTAGGTGAGATGTCTTTCAACCATAAGAACCCTTATTATGTGAGAAAAACCTTTCAAAATTCATGCTTACATGTGTATATGAAAAATCCTTTCAACAACACAACAATAGCATTACCATTGATACTTCAATCTCAAAGCATCCTTAAAATATTTACATAAATCACCTAAGAACATGCTTAGTTTCATAAACTCATCATTCATAATCCAAAACCCACATCATATCATCATAATTTGGAAAACATGGAAATTACATGGGTTCATGGGGAATCATCATAAAATCATAGAATTTCATCAATTCATGCATAAGAGATCATAATTCCATCAATTAAATCAATAATCAAGAAAACCCATGATACAGAAGAAAAACCCTAACTCAATTGGGGATTTCTAACTTTGAAAATAGGAGAATCTGGGAACTCCATGAATAGAAGGAATCTATGGATAGATACTATCATACATCCATGCCAAAATCTTGCCTTCAATGGTGGAATTGGAGACTTTCCTTGAAACCCTAGGTTTAACCCTTCTTCTTCAAGTTTCTAGAGAAAGAAATATTTTGGAGTGGAAGAACTTGATCTTCTTTGGTAAATTTAAGAGAATGACTTGAATAGGTAAGTTTTGGGGTTAAAATCACTTATATAGGGGTTCTAGGTAAGGGAAAAATGACATAGTATCAAGATAAAATAATTAGGAAAAGACCCAACTGCCCTTAACTTACGGCTGACGCAAACATCCAGATGGAGTCCCACACGAGCCGTCAAGGGCATCACGAGCCGTAGTGGCAGCCATGGTCCTTGACCAATGGCTTGGGAAGGCTCTAAGCTGCCTTAGCTCACCAGACGACCACTATCACGAGCCGTCCTGATCATCATGAGAGGAGCCTTCCTTGGGGAGCATACTACCTACTCCTTCAAAAGCATTACCACGAGTCGTGGTGCCCTTCACGAGGGATTTAAGGGCTCGTGGGAGGGGTGCACTACAAGAAAAAGCCTTATTTAAGACCAACATTTAGGGATGAGGTAATAATCTCGTCTCTAAAAGTACATGTATTGGGACGAGATTTTATTCTAGTTCTTAATTCCGTATTTTATTGAGAAAGTACTAAATCTGGTCCCTAAATGAATTAATAACTGGTCCTAAGTTAAGATTTGTGGGTCTTAAAGCGGGAGAAAGTGTGGCAAAATTTAATAGTAAAATATTAAAAAATAAAAAGTGTTGTTTTGACTAAATCTTAGGCACCAAATTATAATAAAGTAATAAATTCTAAAAAGAAAACACAAAAATCTCTTTTTCTCGACCCATCATCCCAAACAAAACACATAGTTCGTACTTTGCCCTAGCTGCTAGTATTGATCTGCAAAGCAATTCCTAAAACTCTCTGTGTTTTCATCAGGTCACAAACAAAGGATATCTACTCTGCCCTAGCTGCTAGTATCGATCTGCAAAGCAATTCCTAAAACTCTCTGTGTTTTCATCAGGTCGCAAACAAAAGATATGTACTCTGCCCTAGCTGCTAGTGTCGATCTACATCACAACTATCAGAACTCTCAACGTTTTGATTTATGCTTTCTCAAAACAGAGAAAACACAGGTCATAGGTTATCGAAGTTCTGCCCTAATCATTCTCTTCTATCTACTTGAATCTCAGGTATGCCTCTCTTCTGCCAATTATTTTTTCTTTAGATATTGTTGTTTGTTTTGCTTGCATTACTCTTCTTCTTTTGCACAATCTGGACATTTTTCTTTGTTTTTGAACTTAGAAGTATATTCAAGGTTCTAGTGTATTATGTGTCTAAAGAATCATACTTTAATAATCATGTTGTATACATAGTGCATATCGATTTTTATAAAGCTAATTATTTATGGATAGCATATTTGTTTATATCTTCAATGCTGAAATTTTGGGACTGAAGTAGCAATACAAGTGAATGAAGGTATTGTAAACGGTAGTGAATACTTTTCTTGTCACTATAGATTGAACTCATTGTGAACCTTTTACTCGTGAAGTAGCTCTTTTACTTTACAGAAATAGGATACCTGCCAACTTTTCCTCTTTTCTAAATCATAAGAAGCATTTGCGAGTGTCAAATCTGAATAAAAACTAACTAAAT
>JAJOOR010012270.1:0-28969 GCA_036250505.1 Solanum acaule
ATGATTGCTATATGATTGAAAGGTAGTTCTCATGATTATAGTGTAATGTAAAGTGAAAGGTTTACTCACTTGCTAAGTGTCTCTAAAGTGAAAGGATTGTTACTCACTTATGAACACATATGAGCTATTATGGTAAGATGTCGACATAAGGGTCTATTAAAGGTTAATGTGAACTTGTGTGATGACTAAAGATAATTTCAAAAGCGAATTAGATGCTTAGCACCGAAAGGGCATGTAAATGAGATGAGGGTCTCACGTTTAGTAAGTCCGGCTCCCCACGTGGGTTTCCTCACGTTTAGAAAGTCCGGATTTACGGTATGTGTTGTGTCAGGAGATGGAAACCTCCACGTTTAGTAAGTTAGGGTTTCTAGAAGCAATCTTCTTGACCCTTAACCATGTGCCCACATAGGACTCTAGCTTAGTGGATCCACCTAGATAGCTATGTAGAATGGTTACACCTTATGCAAGTGTTAACCCTCTCTTTTCGGTGTGGGAGTAGAACATTGGATTCCATGTAGCTCTCATGGTCTATGTCGGTTATTGCAATTTTTCCCTAATGTAAAAGTAAATGAAGGTATGAAAGGTGGGAACTCTTACTAGGGATTTCTTTAGGGTTTCTACATAGTGTAAGGTAGGGTATGGGAGTATGATATCATGTTAGTTTGGACTATGATACTTAATTATGTGCATATTGGATTTACTTAGCAAAAAGCATGTTTTGAATAAAATGCCCTATTATGCATGTTTCAATGGTTTTTATGCATAGTAGCCATACTTAGTAAGTGTGTTGTACTAACCCATATTTTCTCCTTTTTCCCAAACATTTAGGTATGGGCCGTTGAGGATTCAAGCTTACTTCGCAAGACACTTGGAGTTGCTTCCCCAAGTTAGTGAGTCCTCAAGTCCGAGGACAGGACCCTATGATCTAGCTTCTATGTTTAGTTCTTTGCTTATGTTGAAAGACATTGTTGTACTTCCTATTTTTCAAGACTTCTTATTGATGGAAGGGCTAAGTCCCATTTTCGATACTTCTATGTCTAGATGGTGCATTGTGACGAAGTTAGATTCTATTTTTCATATATGAAGTGAAGTTGAACTTCCACAGTAAAAGTTTTAAATTTTCCGCAAACTTTTATTCTATGGTACATGCTATGACGAATGCTAAGGGCTTGTATAAGACCTCTTCGATATCGAATACGCCGGTAACGACTAGGGGGTGCTCTCGGGTCGTTATAGAGATGGTCAACTATATCTTTCTATGCTTCCTCCCAATTCAAGTTCATGACCTTCAAGTCCCACAAGGCCTTATGCTCAAGTTCAACCGGTAGATGACAAGATTTACCAAACTCCAATTGATATGGGCACATACCAATCAGGGTCTTGAATGCAGTTCTATACGCCAAAAGAGCGTCATCAAACATCTGGGACTAATCGGTTCTATTTGCGTTAACAGTTTTGGGCAAAATCCCTTTGATTTCCCGGTTGAACACCTTGACTTGCCCACTTATTTGTGGATGATAAGGGGTGGCAACCTTATGCTTGACTCCATACTTGCTCAATAACGACGCAAACATTCAATTACAGAAATGAGAGCCCCCAACACTAAAAATTGCACGTGGAGTGCCAAATATCATGAAAATGTACTGCTTGTGGAATTGAACCACACTTCTCCCTTCATAATTAGGTAAGGCCACCGCCTCCACCCATTTAGAGAAATAATCTATGGCCACCAATGTCACGACCCAGGAGTACCCCCTAGACGTAACATGGCGTTCGGGGTCTCATACAAGCCCTTAGCATAATCATAACATAAGATACTAGAAAAGTACGGGAAATTTAAAACTTCTTTAAAACCATACAATCGAAAACATTTTCACAAGCAAGCGGAAGACTTTACTATATCTTTTGTCTCAAACCATCTATTAAACTCCTGAATAAGAGTCTTGGGATGCAGCCCATACAAAGTCCAACAACATAAAGAAATGACATAAGGGAATAATGGTTATGTCCTCGAAGCTATGAGGACTCACCAATTCTTCAACTCTTCTTGCACCTTAGAAACCTAGTCTCCAAAGAAACTCAATCTCCGAAACCTTACATTTGATTAGAATGTAGGCAATATGCGTTAGTATAAAATGTACCAAGTATGAAAGCTAGCACAACACCATAAAAGCATCTCAAAATGGTTAGTCGACATAAGACATAAGCATATGAGATAATAACATAATCATAGCGTAATCAACAAGGTCATAACATAATCTCCAACATAAGCATCATATAATCATTAGTCAAAATAAGACATAGTTAATGAGCATAGAAGACAAGTCATAATCATAATAAGCATAATTGACTCTTAGTCATCTAGACCCTCATAGCACCATTCTCAAGTAACCTCAAAAGCATACAAGTGCAAAGCATGAATAGCATCCCATAATACCACCCAAGCCAAGTATCCTTTTTTAGTCATCTTAATCATAGTCTATATATATGGTCAAGTCTCTAAGCTTTTTCTATACCATAAGGGCACCACACTTCTAAGTAACCTCAAAGCACACTTGTGCAATGTATGAAAGGCATCCCATACTACCCTTCACACTAAGCATAGCCTTGAAGTCATCCTAGGCATTTTCACCCTCCTTTGTCCTTAATATTAGCTTAACTCTCATAACTAAGGGAATCTCTCACCTTTAGTAAACTATAGCTAGGAAGGCAACTATAGCACAATCCTATCTCAAATCCTTTCTTTATTAACCCTAAGACATACTTGTGCAATGCATGCATAGCACTCCACAATACTATTCATGCTAAGTACCACTTTTAGGTCCTCATACTAATACATCCTGATTTGGAACCTATTTCCTCTCTTTACTTTAGAACACTATGAGGTACTCTCTTAAGCATATCTTAGTTCATTGATAGCTTGAACCCTATGAGATACTACTTTTATCATGTCTTAGTTCATCATCAACATGGGCCCTATGAGATACTACCTTAAGGATGTCTAAGTCCATTTATACTCTTGAAAAGTATGAGGTACTTCATTAAGTAGGTTTTAGTTCAATTATGCTTTAGAACACTATGAGATGCTTCTTCAAGCATGCCTTAGTTCATTGGATATGGAGATTGCTACTAGAAACCTTAACTCCACTACGTGAAGGCTCCCATCTCATGAGACCTAACTTTGGGAAATGCACACTATACTACGTAAGAGTTCCCCCTTTAACTTGGATAGTCCTCACATCAACTAGGTGTGGTTTCCTTTTTACTTGGAGCCCGGACCCTTTCTTGTGTGGCACTCCACCCTTTCTTGTGTGGCACTCCTTTTCCACTTGGAGCCAAGCATACACCCCAAGGTTTACTAGTTAAGCCTTGCTCAACACTCGTGTCCCATGGAAGGATGTCCTTGATAATCAATCCATGTTCAAGTGATTCTATCACTTTCAACTTTCAAGAATTCATAAGATAGGTTAGGTGAGTATAGGCCTTTCACCACAATTCAACCTATTAGACTTCTATTCTCTTTTAAACTTTACTCTGAAAGCCTTAGTACTTCTAATTCATCACATTGGCTTTACTCTCAAAACCCTAGTGATTAACCTTTAGTCTTCACTCTTGATAATTCTACAACATCAAATCATATTATGAACCTAAGTTACAAGGCATTCAATCACATTATTCATTACTAGGTGATTCTAGCAATAATTCACCTTAAAGGTTCAATTCCAACTTCACAAGTCAAGATCAATCATATTCAATAAGGTCTAGATCAATTCATGATTATATGTTCCTAACTTTGAACAATTACTACACATGACATTGATTTAGGAAGATCACTCATGAACCTTTAATTTCACCTCTAATGGCATAAACCCACAAATATCACATTCATCAATTTACACTAGGGTTTACCATTGAAATCACATGAATTCATCATAATATCACTAAACAAAGCTAAATCAATCATATTTGGGTATTATCCACTAGATTGGAATCATACCCAAACCCTACCCACAATGTAAGAAGAACTAGAGCTAGATTTGGGTTTTTAATCCACAATTGGGGGATTACTAGGGGGCTCTATGGCTGGAAGAACCCATAGATGAAAAGATAAACATACCTTTAACCAAATCCCTAACACAAGCTTTCAACAATGGAGGTTGTTCTTCGTCCAACCTTCAAGATCTATCTTCTTCTTGGGTTTTCTAGAGAGAAAAATATTGAGATAAGACTAATTTGGGGGTTTGATTTGGGTCTTGTGAAAAGTGACTTTAAATGGGAGGCTAATGACTTGAAATACCTTAAATAGGTGAATAAAACTCATATAAAACAACACCTACTTAAAACTAATTAAAAAGGAAATTGCTAAATGACCCCTCACTAGGCAGCCCCTTGCCAGGGGCCATGCCCCCTTTCACGAGCCATCAAGGGAACCACGTCCCGTAGTGGTGCCCGTGGTCCCTTTACTAGTGGCTACCCTCAACTTGCCAAACTCCTTCAAAACTAAGGCATGACTACGAGCCTTCCCACGAGCCGTTGTCATGACCACTGGCCGTGAAGTGGCTCGTGGTTCCTTGGACAGTAGCTAAGCCTCAAGGCTTCACCTCCCATAAAACTAAGGGGTCTTCACGGACCCCTTCATGGACCGTGGTCAAGGCCACTGGTCGTGAACCCTAGGCAGTGCATGGACAAGGTTGGGCAGCCTTGGCCTTTGGCTAAGGCTTTGCCCCCTTGCCTTGGCACTTGCCCTTGCAATCCTATACCAAACCTTAGGTAATCTTCTAAATTACGGGTGTAACACGTTCCTCGACGCTTGACCCCTAAACCCCTCATTCTAAGTACGGTAAGTCTCATCTATGACTCTAATCCACATGCATCAAACTCTAGTACCCTAGCTTGTGGCTACTAGTTAGGTCTACTAGTTTCCGAGGTGTTACAATATCTCCCTCTTCGGAACATTCTTCCTCGAATGACTTTTCTAAACACTTCTTAAAGGAAACGACTATAGACTAGCAGCCCATCATGCGTGCAACATATCTAATGCACATAAACAAGGAGGAAAACTTCAACTCTCATTAAACATACTCAACGCAACAAAAGGAAGTAGGAACTTCATCAAACAACCCATTTATGCATGACACTCTCATAACTAGTCATATTCAAGGAGGAACTACCATCTCCTAGTCATAACATGCTCAACATACTCTCATGCAGCCCATACGCAATTTACTCTAAAAAAGCATTCATTTCAAGGAGGAATCTTTCAACTCCCGAAATTAGGGCATGCTCATAACTTATCTCATGAAGTCTATATGCAACTCTAGTCAATGCACTACAACATGAGGAAAACAATGCATGTAAGCCCTTTCTAACAAGACCTAAGCATTTTCATGAACATGCATATAAGGAAATCATGGCAACATATAAATACACAGTAACCTTGCTACGTAGGCACACTATCTCCCCCTTGGGAGTAAGCCTACACAAACTCTTCTAAACATCATTCATGCTAAGGACAACTTCAAAGTCAAACCTAACAAGTCACAAAAGACAAGAAAATCTGGAATTTTACTAAAGCATAAAACACATACTGTAAGGGACATGAGGAGATCACTCTTGATCTTATATAGATTGGAGAGCATAAAACCTATTCTTCTTTTGAGCAATATCATCCGAACCGCTAGAGGCAACTTTCTTATCTTCCCTTCCTTTAGCCTTAAGAACCGGGCAATCTCTTATCTTGTGCCCCTCCTTCCCACAACCAAAGCAACCATCCATGCCAGCTAGGCACTTACCATAATGACTCCTTCCACATTCAGTGCAAGTAGGCTTGGGAAATGGAGACCCCTAGGCTTGCACTACCCTAGGGGTGTTGCAAGAATCTTGGCGGAGTACTTTGGTTTAGTCCTAGGCCTACCTTGTCCATCGGACATAGCATTAGAAAAGTTCCCATCATTGCTTCTAGCTCTCTTTACCTCCCGATCCATTTTCTTGAGGTTTTGCTCCACAATTTGTTTGGCATGAACCATAAGACTTGAAATATTCAATCCATGGATAAGCGTTGCCGTACGACACTCATTTTCTACCAAGTCGGACACTCCCATCACAAACTTATTTATTCTAGCCCTTGAGTCCGCCACTAGAGTTAGAGCATACTTGGATAGTTGGGTGAACTTAAGAGCTTATTCCTTCATACTCATACCTCCTTGACAAAGGTTAATGAATTCTTGCATCTTCCATTCCCTCAAATCTAGGGGAAAGAACATATCTAGGAATGCTTCTTTGAACCCTTCTCGAGGCATCACAATAAACCACCAAACTATTTGTCCCTTCTGGTAGGGTCAACACCGGAGCGGACATAAGTCTATATTTTGACTCTTGGAAAATTTTCTCACACACTTCCGACCATATGAACCTAGCCTTTTTTTGAGTCAAGGCCGTCAAAGGATAGGCAATTGAAGAGAAGCCTTCAACAAACCTTCTATAATAACCGGCCAAACCCAACAAGCTGCTAATATCTGCAGGAGTTAGAGGTCTAGGCCAATTCTTGATCGTATCCATCTTCTTAGAATATACCTCAATACCCTTGCTTGACACAATATCACCAAGGAAAGCTACGGACCTTAACCAAAATTCACATTTGCTAAACTTTGCAAAAAAATGTTGGTCCTATAGGATTTGCAATACGATCCTCAAATGATTAATATGCTCATTCTCACTTCTTGAGTAGATCAAAATATCATTGATAAATACAATTACAAACATGTCAAGATATTGTCTAAACACTATTCATCAAGTCCATAAATTCCTCCGGAGCGTTACTCAAACCAAATGACATTACTAGAAACTCATAGTGACCATACTCAGTTCGAAAAGCCATTTTGGAATGTCGTCATCTCTCACCCTCAATTGGTGATAACCCCATCGGATATCAATCTTAGAGAAATAGCTTGCCCCTTGAAGTTGGTAAAACAAATCATCAATCCTTGGGAGAAGATACTTGTTCTTAATGGTCACATTTTTTAACTGACGATAGTCAATACACATACGAAGGGACCCATCTTTCTTTCTAACAAAAAAAACTGGAGCACCCCATAGGAAGATACTTGGTCGGATGAAACCTTTATCTAACAAATCCCTCAATTGCTCTTTCAACTACTTAAGTTCTGCCAGAGCCATACGGTAAGGAGGAATACATATAGGGTGCATATCTAGGAGAAGGTCAATACCGAAGTCTATTTCCCGCTCTGGAGGAATATCGGGTAAGTTATCTGAAAACACTTCCAAAAACTCATTTACGATAGGGACCGACTCAAGAGAAGGGGTTTTGGAATTTACATCCCTCACCCTTACTAGATGGTAAAATCAACCCTTAGAAATCATATTTCTAGCATTTAGACAAGTGATAAACTGACCCTTAGACATATGATTCCCCCCCTTCCATTCTAGGATAGGCTCATTTGAAGCTGAAATTTGACTACCTGAGTTCTACAATCAATAGAAGCATAACATGAATGCAATCAATCCATTCCAAGGGTAACATCAAAGTCTAACATATCAGGCTCTACAAAGTCAACAAGAGTAACTCTATGTGACAAGGAAACAAGATATTTTCGTTAGACTCTCTTTCCCACAATAGAATCACCAAAAGGGGTAGAGACAGAAAAAGGTTCTAACAGCACATCGAGGAGCACATCAAACCTCATGGCCACATAAGGAGTCACAAAGGACAAGGTAGCACAGGGATCAAGCAAAGCATATACATCTATTTGAAAAACTTTTGACATACCGATCACCACATCTGGGGAACTTTCTTGATCACCTCTATTCTGTAGAGCATAGAATCGGTTTTGCTTAGGAGCATTCGCACCCAAACCACTTGGACCGGTTGAAGGGTAGAGTTGAGCCCTACGACAAGTATCTCCTTCATTCTTAGAAACCGAAGGGTAATTCCTTATCTTGTGATCCATCCTATCACAGCCAAAGCAAGCATTAGAGCCCGCTAGACACTTACCCTCATGATTTCTCCCACATTTAGCACAAGTACGCATTAAGAACCTACTACCATCTCCTTGAGGTTTAGGGTTTGACACCCTTTCATTGTTAGACCTTGGACGAGCATTAGAAGAACCTTAATCGGAGAACTTTTGTCGAAACCTTGAATGACCCCATCCACCAGACCTAGAATATTAAATGTTACCATCATCCGTTATTGCCCTTTTTACTTTGCTAGATCTTTCCTTGTGCTTTTCCTCTTCAATTTGTTGTGCATGCACCATAAGACGAGAGATGTTCATGTCATGTACAAGCATAGAGGTGCAGTATTCTTTGACTACCAAGTCGGACACACCTGATACAAACTTACTCATCTTAGTGCTACGATCCGCCAGTATAGAAGGAGCATATTTGGATAATTGAGTGAACCTCAAAGTGTATTCCCTCACACTCATATTTCCTTGCCAAAGGTTGACAAACTCAAGAACCTTGGCCTCTCTCATCTCAAGAGGGAAGAATCTATCAAGAAACATACTTTTCAACCTTTCCCACTCTATGGGACCCGCTTCTTCCGGTTTTGCCTCCTTCCATTGATTGAACCAAATATGAGCAACCCCTTTGAGTTGATAAGCGTCTAATTCCACCTTCCTACCAGAGTCACTCCCATAATATCAAGTACCTTATAGACATCATCAATAAAATTTTGAGGATCTTCATCAACTTTGGAGCCATAAAATTTCGGAAGGTTCATCCTTGTAAATTCCCTCACTCTTGCCACCGTCTTACCCACATTTGGGTTCACGGGGGTTGCCACCTCTCTATTGGCTTGGGCCGTCACGGCTTGAGCCAACACTTGGAAAGCCGACCTAAACTCTGCATTTGTTACATTGTCAGCCAAAGGATAAATCGGAGCTTGAGGAGGAGCTTGGGGAGGAACTTCTTGACCCACATTTTTTCCCTCAGTCCATCTAGCATTCACCCTTCTAGGAGTCATATCCTGAAAACCACCGGGTAAGGATTAAGAGAAAGATCTTATAGAGTTAAGCTCCTGGTAAGATGTGAAGTTTTCTAAACATCTAGTAGCCTCTCATTCATAAATGTGGCGCGCTTCACACTTATGAACTAGACCCTACTTGACATGGTTTGAGACATCCTAGAACCATTCTAAACCTTGTGCTCTGATTACCTAGTTTGTCACGACCCAAGGGTACCCCTAGATGTAACAGGGCGTACAAGACCCTGAGAGGCCTCATTCAAGCCACTTAGCATATCATAACATAAAGTAATAGAAATGATGTAGAAATTTAAAACATTTTCAATACAATCAAAGTCTTTATAAATCGAGCGGAAGTCTCTTACAACTTTCTCAAATCATCTAACAAACATGAATAAATCTTGGGACACAGCCCATACAATAGTCCAAGACATAAAATGAAAGAAACATAAGAAAACGGTGATCACATCCTCGAATACAATGTGGAGTCACCAAATCATTACTCCTTGATCAACTATGGACATTGCCACAAGTGTGAGAAATAATGTCACCGGACCCTACATTTTGATAAGAAATGTAGGCAAGAGTATGCATTAGTACAATCATGTACTAAATATGATAGCTAGCATAACAACATAAACATAATGGTTAGTCAATATAAACCATAAGCATAATCAATGCACATAAATCATAATCATAATAGGAAAGGAACACTTCTCAAGCAACCTTGCTTATCCTTAGTCAAGACTTTGGTCATCCGGCTCTAGTCAAGCTTACCTCATGGAAACCATCTTAGGCAACAATCCAAGCTATTCATTCTTCATAACATAGTTCTCATTATTCCTACTTAATTTTAAAGGCATGGGGATTCACCTTCTTGCCTAACATACAAAGGCTAATGGGTATTCACCTTTTGCCTTACTTACTTTAAGATCATGGGAACTCGCCTCCACAATCACATCTTATGACACGGGTACTCGCCTCCCCATCATTTCATAAAGATCATGGGTACTTGCCTCCATGTCCATTTATCATAATAGGAACGCGGGGAATCACCTCTTTTTCAATTCCAAGGAATATGGAAAATCACCTCATATCCTTCTCAAATGGAGGTCAAGGGTAGTCACCTTTAGCCTCATCAATTACATAGTCTTTTAGTCTAGATTCATTTTAGGTGAGCAATCCATTCAACCTATAATCATTCGTGTGAGAAAGCCTTTCACATTCATACATTCATACTTAAGCAATTCATGTGGGAAGTATCCCTTCCACAACATTAACATCATATAACAACAATTCATATCATAACTTTTACTCTCAAAGCACTACATATCATGATCATCATCTATACTTTATTCTCAAGCTATTCTAATCATAATTCATCAATCCTTTAAGGATAATCCTAAACCCATAAAGTTTCTTTTCATGGCATCAACCAAATTATATCAATTCTAGGTTAGAATCATGGAATATGCATGGGTACATGTATTTTCCTCCTAAAAACATGTAATCCTATCAACTCAATTATAAACAATCATAATCCACTCAATTAGATCAACATTCATCATAACCCACAACATTGGAAGAAAGCCTAACTAGAATTAGGGAATTCTTCATCAAATTGGGGAAATTCTAGGGGACTCCATGGATGGAAGGAATCCATGGATGAAAATCCATCATACCTTTATTACAAATCCCTCACAAGCTAGACGATTGGAGACTTGACTTGACCCTAGCTTCAATTTTTTCCTTCTTCTTCCAACTCCTACAGAGAGAATATTTTAGAAGAGTTTGGGTTTTATTTTTGGGATTTTGAGAGAATGACTTGAATGGGGGATTTTGGCCATATAGTTGTTCTTTACATAGGCCAAATGACACCATATTGATTTAATTAAAACCAGAAAAGACCTCAAGTCCCTAAAAGTTGTTTGAGTCATGCACGACGGACCCTCGTCCGATCGACCACGGTCAGGGCGATGGCCCATCCTGCATGGTCGACATTCGATGGTCAGAGGCTTGTTTTGGCCTTTGGACCTACGGACCTTAGACCACGGTCCATGTTCTAACCGACAGACCGTTGGTCAGGCTGTGGTCCTGAGGTGTGACTCAAGTTGGGGGCCCCCAACCACGGACCCTCCCTATGGTCTGTGGTCCCCACCACGGTTTATGTGTGGCCACTGTCGGTTAGCACCTACAACTTTCTAAAAGCTACTATTTTTTCTCGTTTCAAATCTGGAATGTTACAGGCATGTCATACAAATGACTAGCTGATCAGTTGTAGAAGAGTATAACCCATGCTAGGCATATTAATCCTTGGGATGTTGTCTTCGTAATTACAGCTATTGAAAATGCACTACTACCGGTTAGGGGTCATATGGTGCACTATCAAAATCCTTTGGCCTTGTATAAGAAGAGGTTAAATGATCTCACGACCAAGATTGAGGCTAGGAAGAAAAACATGAGTAGCTCAGTCAAGTTGGTTACTATGAGGGCTTATATTGCTACTCATCTGGTGGATGTGGACCATCTAAGGTATTGAAATTTTCATGGTTTGGTTTATGGTTCCCTTGCCCTATATTCATGAGTCTGTGCCTACATCAAAGCTGAGAGTTGAGATACATAGGGGAGTGGCTGAACATCCTGGTGTTACTAAAGGTTTTTAGGATACTACTGATGAAGTTGATGATGAGGGTGAGGAGGAGACAAATGAGAATGAGTGACAGAATGTTAAGACATTGACAGAGTTGCAGGATATCAGGGAGACAATGGTGCTAGCTAGGATGGTGATATCTCATGTGGTGATTTCCCAAGTCGATACTAGCGGGTGCTTTATGAACCTACTATTCCTCCTTCCGATGTGTCGGGCAGTGATGCGTTGGTTGATTCTACATTGTCGATTGTTGCTCCTACTTTGTCGGGCACTAATTCCCAGGATGATGTAGTCCCCTCTGACACTCCAGATCTGATAAGTTCTCATCCATAGCCTACATGAGACTTTTATATCTTTCCTCCCATTTTTTAATTTCCATCACATTGAAGAAACTACTTATGTTATTTTGGTAGGGTGAGGACACTTGTATCAATATTCCTCTTTTTTATTGTATTTTGTTATTTTTAGTTATAGTTTGAGACATTTGTAGTACTTTGGTATTTTTGGTTCTTATATGGTAGTTGATGGTTTAGCTCATTTTTTCATGTTTGAGGATCAATTGTGTTCAATATTGACATCTTAGATAGTTCTTATGATCAAAAATGTATTTTGTGCTAATGATTGCAAGATAAAATCAGTGTGGCTTCACTCTTGAATGATCATTTGGAATCTTATGTTGACTAGCTGCGTTTTGATGTGAGCCTTCCAATGAATATCACAAGTAAACTTTTTATCTTGTTGGGCTATGCTAAATGATTATATTTTAAGTGCCTTATGTGGTGAGATTTTTCTTGAAATCATTCTTGTTGAATCCTAGAATTTTCCTTGTTAATCAGTTTTTCTAGCTTTGATTAATGCAAGAAATGATTTGGCACAAATTGTGAGAGAAAACACAAATGTTTCATACCTCAACTATCTTGGCACCATTTGAACCAAAACCGTTTGTTGAAACCTCTAGAGATAAATTTCCCCTAACTTCTAACCCATAAATCCTTGTCGAATAATTGGTTTATTTGAATAGCCAACTTAGGCCAAAAGTCAAAGTTGGGGGTGTGGAATGGAAGGAGGAAAGAAATCCAAGTGGACAATACAAAAAGAAAAAGTGAGACTCAACTTTGAAGTGTGTTACAAAAAGAAGGAATCCCTCTGTATGAAAAAGAGAAGAAAATGATGACGAGAGAAAATTTAAAAATTGAAATGAAGAAGAAAGTTAGAGGAAATAAAAGGGGTGTCAAATAAATTGAATGAAAAACAAAATTTGAATCTCCAAGTGAAAAAAATGAAAAGAACTTAAGAAGAGGTGAAGATAAGTGCAACAATGAATTGAAATGATGAAGCCACTGATCCAAATTGACCATACATTTACCTTCATCCGCATCACAAGCCGAGAAGACCTTCGAGATGTTGCATGAACTAGGTTGTGTGATGATTGGAATTGTTGAAAACATCTTTGTTGAACAAATTGTGCTCTTCATTTACTTGAAGACAAGCAAAAGTTAAAGTTATGTGTAACACCTAGCATTTGAGAAAGAGAAAAAATTCAGTGTTTAGAAAGACTTGGTGCCATTCAATGGAAGCCAACCACGACACGTGAACTAAGCCAGAGACCGTAGGTTTGGTTCAAGGATTGGTTGACCAATGTGGCTCAGAAATTGAAGAACCACGGCCTAGACCAACAGACCATCGTTAGGTCCATGGTCCATGGATGAGTTCCGTTGATCAGGTCCTCAAATTCAACCCTTTGATGCCAGACAATGGACTGTCGGTCAAACCACGGTCCATTGGTCAGGACATCGTTTTTGGTCGGGAGTTATTTCCCTAGGGGCAGTTGGGCCTTTTCCTAATTAGTCTAGCCTAATACTATGTCATTTTACCCTTCACCAAAACCCCTATAAAAGTGTTTTAACTCTAGAATTTCCCAATTGAAAATAATTCTCTCAAATTTACAAAAGAAGAACAAGTCTTCCTCCCAAATATTTCTCTCTCTAGAAAAAACATGAAGAAGAAGGGTCCAAGCTAGGGTTTGCAAGTCAATTCTCCAATTCCTCTATTGAATGCAAGCTTTTGGCATTGAGGTATGATAGTTTTCATCCATGGATTCCTTCCATTGATGGAGTTCCCAAATTCTCCTATTTTCAAAGTTAGAATTTCACAATTGAGTTATGGTTTTCTTCTATGATATGGGTTCCTTTAATTATTGATTTAGTTGATTGATCTATGATCTTTTATGCATGAATTGAGTTAATCTAATGATTTTATGAATATTCCCCATGAACCTACGTAATTCCCATGCTTTCCAAATTATGATGATATGAAGTGGTTTTGAATTATAAATGAAGAGTTTATGAAAATACTATGAAATTGATGTAAATGTTTTAAGGATGCCTTGAGAGTTAAGTATCAATTATGATGATGTTGTTGTGTTGTTGAAAGGATTTCTCATATACGCATGGAAGTATGATTATGAAAAGTTTTCTCACCTAGTAAGTATTCTAAGGTTGAAAGGTCTTCTCACCTAAACGAATCAAAGATAAGGAGATATCCTAATGAAACCTAGCTTGGATTGGTTATTGTATGATACCTTTCCATGGATGACTTATAACCTAGCTTGGATTGGCAACACGACGTGACCTTCCATGGACAATAAGATTAAGTAAGAAAATGACTATTCCGTGAGATTTATGATTATCGTCGAGAGGATATTGAGATGGAAGCTCTCCCATGAGTAGAGGCAGGGTTCCTATAGGCAATATCCTCTTCTTACCTATGTGCCCCCAGATGATGATTGTCTAGATAAACATTAGCTAGTGGATTCACCTAAGCTAGAAGTTTCATGGTCCTTACATTGGTAAGTAGGACAACCCTTTTCGGTGTGGGAGACACTAGGGGATTATGTTATAGCTCACACCACTCGATGTCGGTTAAGGTTAATTCCCACAATAATAATGAACTAAGGTTACTTCAAGAAGTATCTCACATGTGTTCAGTGGTTTTAAAGATGCTAGCTTGCATTGACCATATTTTATGACTTATGTTTTCTAACCCTTTTTATACAATGTTTTAGCTTTGTCATTGCATGTCATGAAATGTCCTATTTTAGCATGATATAAATGTTTATATGCATGGCTATCATACTTGGTACATATTTTGTACTAACACATATTATTGCCTACATTTTCCCAAATGTAGGGTCCGAATGTCAGGGTTCTCAGTTTCGTGGCTACAGGTTGATTTGAGAGATTTTGAGCTTTGGTGAGTCCTCATGCTTCGAGTATGGATTTTCATTGTTTTCAGTTTTCTTTCTTACTTTTAGTTTTGAACATGATGTTGGGCTAGGCCAAATTTCATTCTTATGTATTTGATGGCTATTGAGACAAGTGTTTAGACTTCTGTTTTACTTTTATAAAAATGATTTAAACTGGAAATGTTGTTCTTTATCTCTTTTCTCTATTTCTTATGTTATGAATGCTAAGTAGCTTGTATGGGGCGTCTCAGGGTCATATACGCCATGTTACGCCTAGGGGGTACCTTGGATCGTGACATTGTGGGTGTTGATGAGTGGTAGATTTACACTCATTTGAGGCCTTTTTAGTTCAACAATTAGTGTCCTCAATTCCTAATTATGTCCAATTTTGATGATCTTTTTATCATTTACAACTATGAATGCTAAAGGACAATGCTAGGAAAAAAGACATAAAAGAAATGATCAAAACATTGAAAAAAGTATAAACTCCAAACTAGTAGTCGCCTAACCAAAAGTACAGATCACTCAAATGGCCTAACCTCGCCCAAAGTGACAGTGCTTACAATTGAAGAAAATCGAGGCAGGTCATCAAACAAAAAGTGGAATAGCGGCTCGCTAAAATTAAAGGCAAACAAGCTGACCATCATTGAAGGTGACATGACTTGGATGAAAAATGAAGGCTTCAAACAAGAACAAAGGTGGTAATCGGTGATCCACGGAATGTTAATGGCAACCTCGAACGAGTTCACCAATTGGGTTTCAAACACCTAAAGCCTGAAGCAAATGAAAGATGAGTTGAGAAACGAACAGTGATATGGTAATCATGTTTGTTGAGCTCGACTAATGTCTTCGAGTTGGTCACAGAGTAAATTTTGTGCTAAAATTTGGAAAACTATAAATAGCCGAAAGGAGGCAGAAAATTTAGAGTTCTTTTTGGGTCTATGGCTTCACATGTTGGAGCAGTGTGGCCATCTGGGCTCCAACTTCTGGACACGAGCTAAGGGCACGACAATAGACCCTAAGGAGGGAGTGGCTCTATAGGAGCTAGGGAATTGACTGGCGGCTGGAGATGGGGAAGCCGGGGCATCCTCAGTAGTGACTGGAGCGGAAGGCTCCTCACCCTGCATCTGCTCCACATCTTCCACCAAGTCCGCTCCCAATGGTGGCACCTCAACCTAAGGCTCTTTGCGAGGTGCAACTACATTGGCCTTGTAGCGACCCTTCCGCAATAATATAAGTCAATAACTCACGAGATTTTTATGCATATATTGTACTCACACTAGAACAAAAAAAATTACTAACTTCCAAGTACCCAAACTAGGTGGTTCATGCTTCAAACATTCATTCAAAATTAGTGGTAAATTTAATATATTACCAGACTTGGGCTTACACACCCCAAAAGAACAAAACATAGAGCCATACTTATATTACAACCCATGGTGACATGATCAAATTAGTCCTCAAAATTTCATGTAAATATACAACACGTAGATCATGTACAAATCCCAAGGTTTATACAAAATATAGATGCCTATATGCAAATGTGATCTTCCTTAAGGCTCTCAAAATTTCCCTCTCCAATGGCCAACTACATGCATCCACTCGCCCATTCCCTACGATAGAAACAACTATCGCTAAGCATATAGCTTAGTGGTGTAAAACTATAGGTTCGGAGCCATTAAATTCACAAAACTACCCTTCTCAAGTCATGGGCAGCATAATCGAAATATAATAATAAAAACAAGTAAACAATATAATAAGAGTATCAAGTTCGATATTTAAAGATCCAAATGTCAAAAACGCTCATAGCACCATTTTCCAAGAGATTCAATAACAAGGCTCACCCAATATGTACATCATGTCTTCACACTAAGCACAAACAAGTATCAAGAAGGGTGAAAGCCCAATAATCAAGAGAACCAAGAACCATATTAAAAATGGCTTTCTAATTCGTACTTAAAATGGACAACTTCCATACTTAAGACGAACAAAAAATCCAGAGTGAAGATGGCAAATGATCCGAATCAAGAGGCATGCCAATAGTGACAAAGTCATAGCCACAATAAGGACAAGGTCCCAACAAGAGTGCCAAGTGATCAAACAATCCGTACAAGTGGGCGATTACACAAGTGTCTTTAACTTCTCAAAGGATACCAATACAACAATGTAAAGTGACAAGAGTAACCAAGGTACCAAGATCAAATTTCAGATATACAAGCAGTTAAAAGAGTGCAAATACAAGTATATACACAAACCTCAGTGCTTTAGCAAAGAAATAGTCCAATACAACTTCAAGAGTTCAAACCGTAGATCACAACGTATCAAGGTCCTCAACTTGTTCACGAGTATATACAACCTTGAAAAATACAATTAAATAACTTCTTTAATTCCCAGAAGCTCAATAATATTGGTGTAAAACAGAATTATCATAACAAGTAAGCTTAGCCTGTACAAACATGACTATGCTCCCAAAACAGTTATTCTGGCCAGCCTAGTACCTCACGTCGCAACTTAAATTTGAAAAGGAAAACGGCAAAAATAGACTTTATAACCTTCAAGAAAGATGTAGCTACACCTCTTAAGGTTGAAAACAAACAAGAATCATCGTAAAATATATTTTTTATAAAAAGATATATTCAAAACACTAACAGGTCTCCATACAGGATTTCAAATTTCAAAATCTGGACAGAACTTGTCCTATGTTGCATCCCATATTTCGATTCCATAACAGCTAAATCAGAGGTTTACATAAAAATAAAAGTTGTAGGTCTACGGTTTAGCTTTCCAAATCATATTTATTAACTGTAAGCGGAGTTATAGAGGACGAGATATGCATAAATTACCAAACACTACCCTGCTCATGAACAAATTTCGTCACTTACCAAAAAGAAGTGTGTGTCTTGAATTCCAGCAAAAAAGAACCAAGTTTTCTCTTGTGATTTTGAATAACAATCTATTTAGATATGTTTCTAAGGTTCTAAGGCTTGATGAAAACGAAATTACTAAAGGAGGGGTGAAAATATATAATCAGACAAGTGATGTTTATCCCTTGGGCAGCTGTCCTTCAAAGGTGCTGCCCAAAAATTTGTGTGCTGCCCAAAATGCATACATATACACCTATATATCTCTCATCTCCTTTTAAAGTTATACATAATTCTAATTAGAATATTTCCTAAACACCCCATCACAATCCCTTAAATTACGATCACAATTTATGTTAAGCAAGTTATCAATTATCACAACATTTCAAGTTCCTAAAATGAGAGTAAAACATATTGTAGTAGTTAAGCAATGGTAAATTGACATGCGACTCTTGGTTAATATTTAGGGGTGTTATAACTTTCTCCCCCTTAAAGAAATTTCGTCGCGAAATTTACCTTACACTAGTCCCGGAACAAGTTCGGATACTGGGTCCTCATGTCCTCTTCTCTTTCCCAGGTAACTTCTTTTCCAGAATGGTTCCTCCAAATCACCTTTGCTAAGGGGATTCTCTTGTTTCTAAGTTGCTTTACTTCTCGAGCTTCAATTCGGATAGGCTCTTCATTATAAGTCAAGTCAGGATTAACCTCAATAGATTCAACTGGAAGAACATGCGAAGGATCAGAACGATATCTTTTGAGCATAGAAACATGAAAGACATTGTGGATCTTCTCTAACTCCGGTGGCAAAGCTAATTTATATGCAACTGGTCCAACCCTTTCAAGTATCTCATAAGGTCCAATAAATCGGGGACTAAGCTTTCCCTTCTGGCCAAAACTCATAATCTTTTTCCATGGAGACACCTTTAAGAATACTTTATCTCCTACTTGATATTCAATGTCATGCCTTTTAAGATCAGCGTACGACTTTTGTCTATCCGAAGAAATCTTTAGACGATCCTTGATAATTTTTACCTTGTCCTCTATTTGTTGCACAATCTCAGGACCAATAAGCTTTCTTTCCCCAACTTCACTCCAACAAAGAGGGGTCCGACATTTCCTTCCGTATAGAGCTTCATAGGGAGGCATTCCAATACTCGATAGGTAGCTATTATTATAAGCAAATTCTATCAAAGCCAAGTGTTTGTCCCAACTACCCTCAAACTCCATAATGCAAGCTCGAAGCGTATGCTCCAAAATTTGTATCACTCTTTCCGACTGGCCGTCTGTTTGAAGATGCAAGGAAGTGCTAAATTTCAGCTTAGTACCGAAAGCTTCCTACAAGCTAAACCAAAATCTAGATGTAAACCTTGGGTCTCGGTCAGATACAATAGACATAGGGATACCATGTAGTCTTACAATCTCATTAATGTACAATTCGGCTAAACGCTCAAGTGAGTAATCCATCCTGATTGCTAAGAAGTGAGCACTCTTGGTTAGCCTATCCACAATCACCCATATTATATCATGATTTCTTTGGGTGCAAGGAAGTCCAGAAACAAAGTCCATAGTTATTCTCTCCCATTTCCATTCCGGCATCGACAAGGGTTGTAGTAACCCAACTGCGACCTGATGTTCTGCCTTTACTTGTTGACAAACCAAACATTCGGAAATGAACTCCACAATATCTCTCTTCATACCATTCCACCAATAATGATCTTTGATGGTTTGATACATCTTTGTACCTCCAGGATGCATTGCATATGGTGAAGTATGTGCTTCATTCAGTATTTTTCCCCTCAAGTTGTCATCATTAGGGACGCATAACCCATTCTGATAAAATAAGACACCATCCTCTATTAATGTAAAATCAAGGTTTTCCCCATTTTGAACTTCTCTGGTCAATTTTACCAGTTTCTCCTCTATCTTTTGTGCTTCTTTCACCTGTTCAAGTAATATTGGCTTTACTTGCAAAGTAGCAATAACTGAACCGTTTGATTCAGGTGTAAAACAAACATTCATGGCTCTTAACTCAAGAAGCAAGGGTAAATGACTCAAAGAAATGCTTGCAACGGATTTTCGACTTAAAGCATCTGCAACCACATTGGCTTTCCCTGGAAGATAATCAATCGTGCAGTCGTAATCCTTGATGAGTTCAAGCCGTCTACATTGTCGAAGGTTTAGCTCTTTCTGAGTACCTAAGTACTTTAAGCTCTTGTGTTTAGTGAATATATGGCATTTCTCTCCATATAAATAATGCCGCCAAATTTTCAAAGCAAACACTATAGCAGCAAGTTCAAGATCGTGAGTAGGATAATTCAATTCATGTGATTTTAATTTCCGAGAGGCATAAGAAATAACCTTCCCTTCTTGCATCAAAATGCATCCGAGACCATTGTGAGAAGCATCACTGTATACTACATACTCTTTCCCTTCAATTGGTAGAGTAAGTATAGACGTTTGAGTCAACAAGGATTTGAGAGTTTCAAAGCACTCTTGGCATTTGTCATCCTAAATAAACTTTTCTTCCTTCTGCAAGAGCTTAGTCAAAGGAGAGGCGATAATGGAAAAGCCTTTCACAAATCTTCTGTAGTATGCTGCTAAGCCTAAGAAACTTCTTACCTCGGTTGGACTTTTGGGAGGTCACCATTCCACAACTGCTTGTATCTTATTAGGATCCACCTTCACACCCTCGGCTGATACAACATGTCCTAGAAACATCACTTCATCAAGCCAAAATTCACACTTGAAAAGTTTAGCATAAAGTTCCTTCTCCTTCAAAATTTGCAAAATAATCCGGAGGGTGTTTATCATGGTCTTCACTACTTCTGGAAAATATTAAAATATCATCTATAAAAAAAACCACAAACTGATCAAGATAAGGCTTGAATACTCGATTCATTAGATCCATGAATACCGCAGGAGCATTTCTCAATCCGAATGGCATCACCAAAAATTCATAATGACCATACGGAGTTCTAAAAGCAGTATTAGGAATATCTTCCGCTCTAACACGTAGTTGGTGATATACAGACCTTAAATCAATCTTTGAGAATACTTTAGCACCCTTCAGTTGGTCAAACAAATCATCTATCCTCGGTAGTGGATATCTATTCTTGATTGTTATTCTGTTCAATTGTCTATAGTTAATGCAAAGCCTAAGAGTGCCATCTTTCTTCTTGACGAACAAAACAGGGGCTCCCCAAGGAGAAACACTAGGTCAAATAAAACCTTTCTCAAGAAGTTCTTGCAATTGAGATTTCAATTCTCTTAATTCCGCCAGAGCCATTCTATAAGGAGTGATAGAAATAGGGGTAGATCCAAGAATAAGCTCCATTGGAAATTCAACCTCTCTTTCCGGGGGCAATCCAGGAAGGTTTACTGGGAAGACTTCTGGAAAATCACGTACATCTGGTATGTCCTTGATACAAGGACTCTCCAACCGTGTATCAACTATGTGAGGAAGGTATGCCCCACATCCATGACGCATCAATTTTCTTGCTAGGCCGCATAAATTATACTAGCTGTCAATGATCTTTCACCTTGTACATTATGTGTGACAATGAAGGATCTTTAAAGGTCACATGCTTTCACCTACAATCTACCACTGCATGATATTTATGAAGCCAATCCATCCCAATAATAACATCAAAATGAATGGCATTTTAATCAAATCAGCAGGGAAGACCAAGCTTTGAATCACGAAGGGACAATCACGATAAATTCAATCACACAAAACCTAATAACCCAAAGGACTTTCAACCAAAACATCATAATTAAGTCTCATAGATTTCACATTTTTTGGAAGAACAAGTGATGAACAAATATATGAATGTGTAGAACCCGGATCAATCAATGTAAACACACATAAGCCAAATAAGTGAAATTTACCGACAACCACGTCTTGTCCATCTTGATCATCCCTCTGCCTCATAGCATAAGCACGTGCAGTAGCCCTTTGTCCACTAACTTGATTAGTTCCACTTGTATCTGCTGCTTGGGTGTTTTTAGGTCTTGCACCTCTATTAGTTTGAGAAGGATTAATAGAAGTCTTATGAACTAAGCCTTCAGTTCTCAAGGAAGGAGCATTATTAGGATTAGGCCAATCCTTCGCTTTATGATCAAAGCTCCCACAATTGAAACATGCACCAGAAGCTCTCCTGCAAGTACCATAATGATTCTTCCCACATTGTGGACAAGTGGGAACGCGAGGCTTGCCTTGGCCATAATTTGGAGTGCTAGCTGTAGAAAAATCTGATCTGTTTTGCTTTTGCTGCGGCGGCCTGTTATCACTACCAGCCTTAGAGTTATCAAACCTTCCCCTTTTTTATGAACCCCCAAAATCTGGTCTAGGCTTCCGAAATTTGTTTTCATTTCTACTAGCTTCTTCTTTATCAAGTCGCTCCCAAGTAAAAGAAGCAGACACTAACTTACAAAAGTTCTCATGTTGCAGGATTGCCACATTCTTTCTAATGGAATCATTTAAACCATCTTCAAATTTCCTACACTTGTCTTTTTCCTCTTTAATAATACCTCCAGCATAATGAGAGAGCCTTAGAAACCTCCGTTGGTACTCAGCAATAGACATGCCTCGTTGCCTTAAATTCAAAAACTCATTTCTCTTTGCATTACAATAAGCAGGTGGGACATATTTCATACGAAATTCCCTAAGAAAATCATCCCAACTAAGAACAGGAGGTTTTATCTTGGCATTTGGAACACTTACCCACCAATCGTAAGCATTTTTTGTAATAGTGAAATAGCATACTTAAATTTGGCAACATCTGAACACTATAACTACTCAAATACCCTCTCCATGCGCTCAAGCCTTTGTTCAGCATCTGTGGGATCAACGGTGCCTTCAAACTCCACTCCACCCATTTTCCTCATTTTCTCAAAGTTAATCACATTGGGATCATGCATCGCTTCAGCCATGTGGTGGAAGAATTCAACCATTTGTTGAAAAGGAGGATTTATGGCTTGAGTACCACGGCTCATGTGAGGATGTGAACCAACTCTTACACCCTGATGGTTTCCCACTTCAGACCCACTAGTGTGGGGAACATATTGATTCGAGAAAGGTTCTCCAACCTCTTCTAGTGCATGAGGTTGGGGAACAGAAATACCCAAACCTTCACGAGCAGCTTCCATAGGTCAGTCAGAAGAAGAGTCCATAACTTAATTCCTTCAGAAGGGAAGATCACACTGCATTAGGGACATGTACATGATGCATGTGCACTCTACATGCGATAGAAATACTATAAACAATGTAAGTGAACAAATAATCCAAATAAAACCTTTTTTGAATGCGAACAAGCATACAAGGAATTCACAGCAAAAGTCCTAGGACCACAAACCGAAGCTCTGATACCAACACTTGTAGTGACCCTTCCGCAATAATATAAGTCAATAACTCACGAGATTTTTATGCATATATTGTACTCACACTAGAACAAAAAAAATGACATAAAAAAAATATTACCAACTTCCAAGTACCCAAACTAGGTCGTTCATACTTCACACATTCATTCAAAATTAGTGGTAAATTTAATATATTACCAGACTTGGGCTTACACACCCCAAAAGAACAAAACATAGAGCCATACTAATATTATAACCCATGGTGATATGATCAAATTAGTCCTTAAAATTTCATGTAAATATACAACACATAGATCATGTACAAATCCCAAGGTTTATACAAAATATAGATGCCTATATGCAAATGTGATCTTCCTTAAGGCTCTCAAAATTTCCCTCTCCAATGGCCAGCTTCATGCATCCACTCGCCCATTCCCTATGATAGAAACAACTATCGCTAAGCATATAGCTTAGTGGTGTAAAACTATAGGTTCGGAGCCATCAAATTCACAAAACTACCCTTCTCAAGTCAGGGGCAGCATAATCAAAATATAATAATTAAATCAAGTAAACAATATAATAAGAGTATCAAGTTCGATATATAAAGATCCAAATGTCAAAAACGCTCATAGCACCATTTTCCAAGAGATTCAATAACAAGGCTCGCCCAATATGTACATCATGTCTTCACACCAAGCACAAACAAGTATCAAGAAGGGTGAAAGCCCAATAATCAAGAGAACCAAGAACCATATTAAAAATGACTTTCTAATTCGTACTTAAAATGGACAACTTCCATACTTAAGACGAACTAAAAATCCAGAGTCAAGATGGCAAATGATCCGAATCAAGAGGCATGCCAGTAGTGACAAAGTCACAGCCACAAGAAGGACAAGGTCCCACTAAGAGTGCCAAGTGATCAAACAATCCGTACAAGTGGGTACACAAGTGTCTTTAACTTCTCAAAGGATACCAATACAACAATACAAAGTGACAAGAGTAACCAAGGTACCAAGATCAAATTTTAGATATACTAGCAGTTAATAGAGTGCAAATACAAGCTTATACACAAACCTCAGTGCTTTAGCAAAGAAATAGTCCAATACAACTTCAAGAGTTCAAACCGTAGATCACAACGTATCAAGGTCCTCAACTTGTTCATGAGTATATACGACCTTAAAAAATACAATTCAATAACTTCTTTAATTCCCAGCAGCTCAATAATATTGGTGTAAAACAGAATTATCATCACAAGTGCTTAGCCTGTACAAACACGACTATGCTCCCAAAACAGTTATTCTGGCCAGCCTAGTACCTCATGTCGCAACTTAAATTTGAAAAGGAAAATGGCAAAACTAGACTTTATAACCTTCATGAAAGATGTAGCTACACCTCTTAAGGTTGCAAAAAAACAAGAATCATCGTAAAATATATTTTTTATAAAAAGATATATTCAAAACACTAACAGCTGTCCATACAGGATTTCAAATTTCAAAATCTGGACAGAACTTGTCCTATGTTGCGTCCCATATTTAGATTCCATAACTGCTAAATCAGAGTTTTACATAAATATAAAAGTTGTAGGTCTACGAATTATCTTTCCAAATCATATTTATTCACTGTAAACGGAATTCTAGAGGACGAGATATGCATATATTACCAAGCACTACCCAGCTCATGAACAAATTTGGTCACTTACCAAAAAGAAGTGTGTGTCTCGAATTCCAGCCAAAAGAACCAAGTTTTCTCTTGTGATTTTGAAGAACAATCTATTTAGATATGTTTCTAAGGTTCTAAGGATTGAGGAAAAAGAAATTACTAAAGGAGGGGTGAAAATATATAGTCAAACAAGTGATGTTTATCCCTTGGGCAGCTGTCCTTCAAAGGTGCTGCCCAAATATTTGCGTGCTGCCCAGAATGCATACAGATACACCTATATATATATATCCCTCATCTCCTTTTAAAGTTATACATAATTCTAATTAGAATATTACCTAAACACCCCATCACAATCCCTTAAATTACGATCACAATTTATGTTAAGCAAGTTATCAATTATCACAACATTTCAAGTTGCTAAAATGAGAGTAAAAATATTGTAGTAATTTAGCAATGGTAAATCGACATGCGACTCTTGGTTAATATTTAGGGGTGTTACAGGCCTCATCCCGAATCAGGCTGATATCTAGGGTATTGGTTGCCTGAACCAACCTGTCATAGTGCCAAACTGATACTCCATCATCCCTGCAAAGCTGGAAAATGAGGTCTGGAAAAGGTAGGGTGGTGGTGGCCTTGAAGGCCCTCTCTTTTATCTACGCAATCAGCATGCGGGCAAAGTTGACCTCCATCCCAGCAACTAAAGCTAAAACCATGACTACACGGTCTCAAGTAAGTACATTATTAGCCTGAGTAGGGGACACACAGTTCTGCACTAGCAACCAGAAGAATTTGGCCACAAAAGTCAGGGTGGCCTTCTTAATACCCAAGCTTGGGGTGCTGACCCACTCGGCGTGCTCTTCGTCAAAAGCAAGATGATGGGCCAACCAGAGCAAAATAGACTCCCTTTGTTCAGCATTACTCTGAAATGCCCCACTCCGAACAATATTCATGCAATAGTCGAACTCGGTCGTGTTGATGGTATAGTGTGGCCTAGACCGTAGAGGAACCTATGGATAGTGGTCTCGGATATGTCAACTGAAAACCCATGCACTGGTGTAGCCGTTAGTAGATATTGGGGGGCGGGATTGGCCCGTCTGTCAAAAAAACCTCTGGGGTTACTGCATAAAAAACATAGTATCACGACCCAGGGATACCCCCTAGACGTAACACGATGTACTTAACCCCGAAAGGGTCTCATACAGGCCCTTATTAGAATGTAGGCAATATGTGTTAGTACAAAATGTAGGAAGTATGAAAGCTAGCACATCATAAGAGCATTTCAAAATGGTTAGTCAACATAAGACATAAGCTTAAGAGATAATAACATAGTCATATAGTCATAACATTATCATCATAGTCATAGCACGGTCTCCAACATAAGCTTCAGATAAACATAAGTCAACATAAGACATAGTCATGCTCATATAAGCATAATAGACTCTTAGTCCTCTTTACCATAATAGCACCATTCTCAAGTAACCTAAAAAACATTCATGTGCAAAGCAAGAATAGCATCCCATAATACCACCCAAGCCAAGTATCCCCTTCTGGTAATCTTAATCATAGTCTATAAACATGGTCAACTCTTTAAGATTTTCTATGCCATAAGGACACCATACTTCTAAGTAACCTCAAAGCACACTTCTGCAATGCATGAAAGGCATCCCATACTACCCTTCACACTAAGCATAGCCTTGAAGTCATCTTAGTCATATCCACCCTCCTTTGGTCTCATTTTGAATTTAACTCTCATAACTAAGGGAATATCTCACCTTTAGTTAACTATAACTAGGAAGGGCAACTATAGCACAATCCTATCTCAAGACTTCTCTTTAATGACCCCAACTCATACTTGTGTAATGCATGCATAGCACCCCATAATACTATTCATGCTAAGTACTACCTTTAGGTCCTCATACTAACACTTCTCAGTTTGAAACCTAGTTCCTCTCTTTAACCTTAGAACACTATGAGGTACTCTCTTAAGAACATCTTAGTTCATTATTATGTTGAACCCTTGGAGATACTTCCTTTGGTATGTGTAAGTTCACCACTAGCATGGATACTATCAGATACTTACTTCAGCATATCTAAACCCCTTTCTACTTTGAACTCTATGAGATACTCTCTTAATTATGTCTAAATTCGTTCTTCATATGGAACGTATGAGATACTACCTTAAGCATGTCTAAGTCCACGTATACTCTTGAACAATATGAGGTACTTCATTAAGTAAGTCTTAGTTCAATTATGCTTTTAGAACACTATGAGATACTTCTCAAGAATGTCATAGTTTACAGGATAAGGAGATTGCTACTAGGAACCATAACTCAACTATGTGAAAGCTCCCATCTCATGAGACCTAACTTTGGGAAAACCCACACTCTACTACGTAAGAGTTCCCCCTTTAACTTGGATAGTCCTCACATCAAGTAGGTGTGGTTCTGCTTTCAACTTGGAGCCCGGACCCTCTCTTGTGTGACACTCCATCTCATGTTCAATATCCAATTAGGACCAAACATACACCCCAAGATTTACTTGTTAAGCCTTGCTTAACACTCATCTCTCATGGAAGGATGTCCTTCACAATTTATCCATGCTCAAGTGATTCTATCACTTTCATCTATCAAGCATTCATAAGGTAGATTAGGTGAGTATAGTCCTTTCACCACAATCCAACCTATTAGACTTCTATTGTCTTTTAGAATGTACTCTCAAAGCCTTAGAATTAATAGTTAATCACCTTAGCTTCACCATAAAGCCCTAGCTATCATGATCACAAACCCTACTCTCAAGGTTTTTTTCTTAATCTCTTCTTTGTACCTAGAATTCAAGGTAATTTGATCACATCTTTCATACTAGGTGATTCTAGTCTTAATTAATCATAAAGGTTCAATTCTAACTTTACAAGTCAAGATCAATCATAAACAATAGAGTCTAGTTCAATTCATGATTGTATGATCCTAACTTTGATCAATTACTACACATAACATTACATTAGGAAGATCACCTATGAACCTTCAACTCTGCCTCTAATGACATAAACCCACCAAGATCACATTCATCAATTTATATTAGGGTTTACCATAGAAATCACATGAAATCATCATAATATCACTAAACAAAGCTAAATCAATCATAATTGGGTAGTATCCACTAGATTGGAATCATACCCAAGCCCTACCCACAATGCAATCACAACCCTAGCTAGAATTGGGTTTTTGAGTTCACAGTTGGGGGAAACTATGGGGGCTCTATGGGTGGAAGAACCCATATATGATTAATCTTAGCGTACCTCTTTTCCAAGCCCTAAAAAAATCTTGAAGCAATGGTAAATTCGACCCTAGTTGCTGCCCTCTTCCCTTCTCTTCTTCTTCTTCTTCTTCCTCTTCTTCACTTCTAGAGAGAGGATATTTTTAGAGTAATTTGGGGTCTTAGATGAATGAGTTAATGACTTAGTATTAGGGTTATATTAGGTATTTATAGGTCGATAATTAACTAACTAACCGACCTCACTAAGCCCCTAATTAATTACTAACTTAACCCCTAAGTCCCAACTTAAAAACTAAAACTCCAAAACTGCTTACATCTACGAATGCCCCACGTACGGACCGTAGGTGGGTTGACGGACCATGCTGCACCCTTCATGGGTGAGGTCTGAAGCTCAAGGTTGAAGGCCTGTGCAGGCCTTGACCCACGAACCCCCACCTATGGTGCGTGGGTCAACCTGCGGCCAGTAGGTTGCAACCGTAGGTCATCGAAAATTTCAGCTTTAGGGACTGTTTTTGGGGTCCCCCTCAAGGACCCCTTGGGTGGTCCTTGGGGGGTCGTACCCGGATGTTTAACCCCTAAAACCCCCATTCTAAGTACGGGAATCTGTCTACTATAGTCACGCCTGAACAGAACCAGAAATTGCAGGAAATGCCTACTTTGGAGGAACTAAACCAGGTGGTGTTTGCCATGAATCCAAATTCAGCACCTGGTCCTGATGGTATAGGTGGCAAATTTTACCAAGCATGCTGGGACATCATTAAAGAGGATCTGCTAGCTGCTGTACAACACTTCTTTTGTGGTCACATTATGCCCAAGTTTATGTCACATGCATGCCTGGTTTTGCTTCCCAAAAAGGAACAACCTAACAATTTTTCTGACCTCAGGCCTATTAGTCTCAGTAACTTCTCAAATAAGATCATCTCTAAACTGCTAAGCAT